>JAGDQP010008273.1:0-37094 GCA_022664845.1 Lepisma saccharinum
ATCAGGAACGACACATCAAAATTAGTATTGTGGCACTCGTTGTGCAAGGAAACTAGAGCATCCGGTTTGTTGATAGTACAGAAGTGACGATGGTTATTAATACGAATTTTGAGAGCACAACCTGTTCCCTTCCCCCATAAAAGACATTACAGAACTTGCAGGTTAGGATGCATATATCATTAGGGGTGTGGTACGTACCCTTGGGATTGAGGGTGTACCGGCCATTAGCAGTTTTTATAGTGATTGTGGGAGAAGTGATGAAAATGGAGCAGACCTTACATCTGGGTCTGTGGCATATCTGGGCGCCGGTTTGGGGTGGTGACAAGGAGAAATTTTTACGGACCTAGATGTTTCTAAGATTAGGTGGGTGTTGAAAAACTAATCTAGCTTTGGTGGGGATTATTGATCTTGTGTCTGGGTCAGACTGGAGGATGAGGAAACGAGAGTGTAGGATTTGTTTGACCTTCGTTAGTTTAGGATGTAACTGGGTGATTAGAGCAGGAGGGTTGGGCGACGGTGAGTTGGATTTTTGAGTTGGTTGAGTGTGTAAGGATGCACGGCGGATCTCTTTCTTTACAAGGTTAGAAGGGTAGCTTCGGTTGACTAGACTCTCCTGGAGACGTTGGTTGTAAGTTTCAGCAGCAAAAGTGGTGGAATTGAGGTGTTGTCCTCTGAGTGCAAGAGAGAAAGCAATCGCTTTCTTGGTGCGGTTAGGATGGGAACTTGAGTAGTGTAAATACTGCATGTGGTTGGTGGGTTTTATGTGAACGAAAGTGGTCAGGGTATTGTTTTCTAAAGTGATGTCCACGTCAAAGAATGTAACTCTTTTAATAGAAATGGACTAAGTGAATTGGACAACATGGAATTGGTTCAGTTTTTCTAGGAATGTGTTGATACTGGTTTCGCCATGCGTCTATAGCATCATTATATCATCCAAGAATCTTACCCAGAGTAGAGGGGTCAAAGGTTGAGTTTACAAGAAATTATGTTCGAGTTTGCCCATAAACAGATTAACATAAGAAGGTGTCATTTTCGTACCCATGGCTGTACCTCGGATGTGAAGGTAATGTTTGTCATCATAGGTGAAGTTGTGACATGTTAGAACTAGGTGTGCCAGGTTAAGAAAGAAAACAGTAGTTGGAGTATGAAATTTGAGTCTCTGGTTAAGGATGAATTGCATAGCTGCTAGGCAATGAGCATGAGGAGCCTTGGTATATAGGGAAGTAACATCTATGGTGCAAAGCAGTATGTCAGAAGGAAGAGGCAGTAATTTACGGATGATTTCTAAGAAGTGGTAAGTGTCGTGTATGTAAGCAGGCAGTGCTTGAACATGTTGTTGAAGGAAGGAGTCAATGAGAATGTAAATGTCTTTAGTAGGGCAATTGTAGCTTGGTACAATGGGTCTTCCTGGGTCACCTGGTTTGTGGATCTTCCGTTAATTAATTTCTCATACTTAGTATTCTTTTTACATTGTTGTTCTTGCAATGCATTTAGAAATCCACCTCCTCTGTTCGTATGAGCTTCCATTTGGTCTGAACATGCTTGTGTCTGGGTTCGTTCTACCATTCGTCATGATGTAACTTGTTTCATTGGTTGCCCAGTATCTCTACTTTCCACTAGCTTTGCATAAAACGCTTCCTTTTCTATATTTACTCGATTTGTACATTGAAACTGAATTCCATCATGGGAATCATTATTTTCTTCTAACCTGTTTTTATATTTTGTTTGCAGTGTAACTTCATTTACAATATTTGGTTTTTGTATAGCATCACCCATAGTTGTATCTATATTTCCTTTAAAGATCTTCGTATCTTGTAGACTCGACATTTACTTATTTCCATTACTTCTGGGTATTAAATCTTTCATATTCCCAATAACTTCGCTTGGTAATTTATCATAATTAATTTAAACGGCTCCATCTTGTAATTTTGTATTATATAATATTGCCGCTGTAGTTTCTCTTGATAACCCTTTTCAAATCTTGACACTAACTGAGTAATCTGCTTTACAGAATCCTAACTGGCATTAAGTAATTTATATTTTATGTAAATTGGTAGAGTGTTAAAAATAAAATTGCGTATTTCTCTCATCGATAGATGCATATCAATGCTTCTGATCACATCGAGCATTTGATTTATTTTGTTATAATAATTCTTTATTTTGAACCATCTAATTGTTTTATTCTTAAATTGCTGAAACTTCTGCCTCTTTATATCACCTACTCCATTATTCTCACATCCACCAACTTACCTTTGAATTGATCATTATTCCGTGACGTTCTCTCGAGTAAAAGGACGGCTGATTCTTCTACTCGCCTCATCAGTTTAAAGAAGGCATTGATACCCTTGCTGTTCTTTCATTGTTGGGTATTTGCGTCCTACCCCCTATGTGACCAGATCGGTTCCATTGTCTTTCTTCATTAACATTCACTTGCTTTGATTATTAGCTTCATGTCGAGATGGCTCAGATGTATCTGAATACATCATCCCAGGATCTACACCACAGAAATTAACCTGCTGTCTAGACTGTGTAGTATTTGGATGCTCACTTCTCTGATATTCACTATTTCGATTATTATTAAAGTTTTGATATGATACTTGACGACCTGAATTATTATTTGAACTTCATTGATTTGGACGGAATCGATTATTATGGTTCCCATACATTGATTGCCTCGATTCTCATCACGAAATTTACCTCTTTCTCGATTAGCAATACCTCTCAATTCCTCATTCTCCATATTAATTTTGTCATAACTCCGTATATACTTCGAAAAAGTATTTATATGATCACATCGTTTCCAAATCCAACCTTAATTTCGTAGGTTACATACTCCGAATATTCCTAATGAATTCCCTGTCGGTCATCGCCTCATCAATATTTCGAAACTTCTCGATTAATATATATAAACTTGATTCGAAAAACTGGTAATGTTCGTCCATCAATCCTCCTTAGTTTTAATTTCATTTTCCATCTTTCGATTATTTCAGCATTTGCAATTTCCTTCAAAAACAGATATCAAAAATCATGATAACCTCCCATATTTGCTCTCTGTGACTCAAACCATCCAGCTGTAGCGCCCATCATTGCTTTTCGTAACAACGTCATTTGCGACATCGGATTAATCTTTATGCACGAAAGAGAGTTCATCAAATCACGTAAATATACTGTAGGGCTAACATCACTCGACTCACTTTGCCATGCCATTTTGGTAATTGTACCTATTCCTTCAGTGGTCATGCAAATCATTCTTTGGCATTTCGTGCATCAATTAAGATACAAAATGCATTCGCCATTCATGTTCATTTCCTTCATTTCTATTAATTACTTCATCGTCACTCGAACATTGACTACCAATTTCTGGATCTATTTCTGTCGTTATTCTATTTCTACTAACATTGACATTATTTCATTCAGTACAATGTGTATTTTGTCTTACTTCTTTTCTGTTCGGTACACCCATTTACACCTCAGACTCATGCTCATTAGTACTTGGCATTATCACAGACTGGTTTGGCATCGGCATTCGATTTTCTATTATTTCTGATACCCTTTCATTTAATACCTCAACATCAAATCATAACTCATTCAGCTGCGTGATATTTAGCAGCTCATTACTTTCCTGTTGTGTTTTACCTTCTAATGCATCCAGCCTTTCTTTCGAAACTTTTCCAGCATCTTGTATCTAACTAACGAATTCCGAATGTTTAACTCTGTTATCTGCTTTTATCTTTACAAATTCCTTTTCTATTCTCTTCCATCTTTCTTCCGTTTTTTCCTTCCTGTATTTTTTGCCTTTCCTCTTCGTCTCTTGGTCTTGCTTCTTTCTCTAGTTCCTGTTGTTACCGTTTTTTTTTCTTTCTCTAGTTCATATTGTCGCCGTCTCTCTTCTTTCTCTATCATACGTGTCTGTCTTTCAACACTCTTGCTACCTCCATTTTTCTTCTTCCATTCTACATTGTTGCAGCATCCGTTGGGAAAGCTCCTCCATCAATACTTGCTATATCTTATCTTGCTATAAAATACCAACATCTAAACCAGATCGTTCTTCTTGGAAACGAGTTGTCCTCTTTTCACCACGTTTCTAGGTCATATCATCCTGCTCAGAGCTTACTCCCCAACCTTCCTTCCAAACTGGCTTGGCGCCAAAATGTTATCATCCTCTACTCGAGCCGCATAGCCGGGCGCCTAAATGTTATGATTATTTGTGGTCGTCATGATCATTTCCTTCTGCAAATTGGACATCTAATAAGATTATATAGACTCGGACTTAACTATGAACATACACTCTCTATCGCAAGGCTTCTTTTGATTCTAGCGAGTTTATATACGAGGAATAGATGGCAGTTGTTTATTACGCTCGGTTCAGTCAAGGTGCCTACTTCGATTGAACCTAGGCTTGCGCATTATAGGTGAGGCGAAGCTTGACTATTGTACTTAAATCTAGAGTATTCACTCCAGTTAATACGAAGATCGCTGCAATAAAGGTTGGTTTTAGCCTGGACGACAAATAATACAGTTTAACTTTATTGAAATTCAAAAGGTAAAAATTTCTACACATTGTACCTTCTTTGAATATTTCGGCACATTATACATGCAACCATCGATGACATATAAACAGTTACAACCCTTTTTTACCATTCTTTCGGCCACACATTCCTTCTCCCAAACAACCTATTAACAAAACAAATTATTTCTAATTTTCTTACATGCAGCATTATTCATTTCCATGCTTAACAACCGCACACACACCGAAGTACCTACCCAAATTGTTAGCGCGGTGGTTGTTGTGGTGGTTTTATTTTTTTCGCTGGCTATTCATACTGAGCCTGCCTTAACGAAGACATTGAATTTCATTGTAGATGATTTCAACAGACTTGCTTCTCGTTTTGATTATTGAGCATAGAAATAGGATCCTTTAAAATTAATGGTTAAAATTTTGTATCCCTAAGTTCCTTTCAAGTCTCTTTACTATGTTCTGGCATGTAGAAAATGTACAATCATTATCGTCCTGCATAGATTTCTTGTGAAGCTTGGTCATAGTTTGCTTCATAGTTTCCAAAAGACCCTGCATCAGAGAAGTCGTTTCTTCTTGATTTTGTAGTTCTTTAGTATTTGATGAACAAAAAGTAGGTTTATGAATCATTGTATCACACTGAGGATGATTCAGATCAGACTGTATTAGAGTAGAAGAAAAGTCAACTAACAATTGTGATTCATCTTTCATTGCTGAATGTTCAGTGAAATTATCTTTACTAATGTTCTCAGTATCATTACTTTCAGAGTCGTCTTCTTGGCTTCTTAACCTTTTATTTTTTCCAGAGCTCTTAGAGCATAATATTAGACTGATTTCACTGAATGCTTTAACTTCTTTTTCCAGGCCAGAATCTATTTGAGTAGCAGCGCCTACAGTACAAATTTCATTGACTCCATATTTAGTATACTGGGTAGATTTGTCAACCATCTTGTGATTATTAAGTTTAAGTTTTAGTTTCATTTCTTTAGTTGGCATCTCTTGTGTACTAATAAGAGGGAATGAATCAATATCATTGGAAAATTTAGGTTTTAAAATGTTTATAGCTTCACAATAGGAAATGTTCTTATTTTCCGTAAGGTGATTGATGTCTTTTTGGAGCACTCATGCGATCCCGCTCGATGTTGATGGGATTTGCAATTTACACAAGTACACGGCAAATTATGATGATAAGGTTGGGAACAATTGCTGCATTTACGTTCGCTTTTGCAAAATGCCGCATTGTGACGAAACTGAAAACACGCATAACATTTTAGGTCCTGATTTTAGGTTTGACTTTAAATCTCACTCTATAAACATAAATGTACTCCGGGATAGTCCTAGCTTGCATCACAAACTTAATTAATTGAGTTGCAACAAGTTGCACATCCTCCTTATCATTTCGCACTCGCTTATTAATTCGGCGTATTCCAAGTACAGGAAAAACGCATTCAGTATTCGCAAGAATTTCTTCAATAGGCATGTCCACTTGTATACCATAAATAACCCCAGATTTCTGGAGAAGAGATACTGGTGTTATTACATGCACACCCAGATAACTATGCAGTTTAGTATTGCCAATGAATTGGTTGGCATCTAGACGATTCGAAAAAATTAGTTTCACGCAATGACTTCCATGTTGTTCAATACACATGAAGTTAAGTCCTTCATGTGATAATTGCAGTGAGATTTGTATTGAGAACGAACCACTAAAATTTTCATTATTAACTTTCCGCAAAATAGAAAACCAAGGACCTGGATGACCTTCCCAGAACATATTGGGGGCCATTTTGATAAGACGAAAGCTGTTTATATAGGCCTAAAATTTAAGCCTAAAAAGTTTTTAAGCTTTTTACATTAAAGATCCTCACTAAATGAACTTTTAATATTCCACATTTAATGAATTCGATCAAAGAAAGTTTCTTCTACGTCTGATATATATTTGTAGCCCGAACCACACTGTTTAGAAATCAATTTTTTCTTGAATTTGTTATATTCACATGTCACCTATCCTAAGGCATCATCACATCTCCCTCAAAACTGTTAGCGCATAAGCTTCACACAAAATGCGCCATAACATGCTAGAACAAGTTGTTCATTCCTACAAACTGCTCTCTGGTTGACGTCATACATACTAAGCTTGTTCCTAAAATTCCTCGTTCATATAGTCTTTATATTTGATTGAATTATAAACACCATTAGAATAAAATTTCAATCATTAAAAACTGCACTTCTCACTTTAGCAATAATGTAAATAAATAAATTAATTAAAAGCTTCCATTTGCTTCCATTTTGCCAAATTAAATAAAATATTTCTAACCACTCATCGATAACATCATTAATACATATTTCATTCTGTGTAAGTACGTATTTCTGTGAACACAAAAGTAATTACGTACTTACTATATCATCTTAACAGTACTCTTTCCTGTTCATCTTCTCTCCTATTATGCGAACACGCTTTCTAGGAAACGTTGCCATCTTTTTGTGTGTTTGTGAACTTTTCTTATAGTTGTCTTTGAATTGTAGTATGTAAGTGCTGTGATAGCAGAATGGCTGTCAAGCTTTGGTTAAGCTGATATGTTTTGAAAAGAGTTCAAAAGAAGGAAGAACAAAAAACAGTTTCAAAGCTAGAGCTTCTAGATCTTTTATAAAATATGCTGAATGTTGCTGCGCGTTATGGTTAATGTTTATTTTACGTCAAACTGGACTAGTTTGCTTATATTGGAATTCGGGAGATACAGATCTATTTAGTAGCAACATATTCTGGTAAGAAGTATTGTCCGTTTTTTGTGCATGTGCATGTAAATGGTGGCGTATTGTTTGAGACCTAGTCGCATGAACGTAAATAGAATTCTACCTTAATGTGCTTTTGTATATATGTGGAACTGAAGCTTAAAGATCATATTGGCATTGATGGTTGTTATATCTAATTGTGTTCAAAAGCCATCATGAAGGCCTTCTCTGAAAATGATCCTAAGTTCTTATTAATGGAAATCTGTTTCGGCATATGTTAATCTATTGGTTCGATTGCAGTAGACGACCTATACTTTTGTCTTCTACTGTACCTGTTTATATGCGACTGCAATATATTAATGGGTGCTAGAGATTTGGGTTTGACATGTGAGATACCGCGAATCTAGTTTTATGAATTTACTTAACAAATAAAGGAAATGATTACTTAATCTAACATATTGCAACCTGTTTCATCTGCATTGATTTACTTTAGGTTAAGTTCTGTTTGGAACTACTAACTTCAGCTTATAATTTATTAATATATATATATATATACACATTCGGAATACAACAATTTGGCGGAGTCTTTCGCAGTTTACAGAGATATGGCTAAAATGATGGGATCTTTCGAAGCTTTTGAGCCAGAACATGGCAATAGTAAATAATACCTTTATATGTTTGGTTCCTTTTACATGGCTAATGACATTCACGATGAGAAAAGGACTTGTACTCTGTTAGCGGTTATGGTGTCAAAAGCTTATGAGTAAATTCATCAGGAAAGATCACTTTTAGACTTATGTGATATTACGTATTCTGATTTGAAATCTTTATTGATTAAAGTTTTTAGGAAGCCTGTAAATGTGGTTGTGGCTAGATATCAGCTACATCACATGCGTCAAAAGCCTATTCAGTCTGTAACTGATTATGTTAAAGATCTCAAAGCCCAAACCGCATTCTGTAATTATGGAGATTTTAGAGAAATTATGGTATGAGATCAATTAATTTTTGGTATTTCTAATGAAAGTACAAGGAAAAGGTTACTTACAGAATCTGATCTTACGTTAGATAAGGCTGTAGATATCGCTATCGCAATTGAACAAGCAGAGATAGATGCTTCCTTACTTACGCAAAAACCTCGAAGCTTTGATAATGTGTATCAAATTAGCTCAAAAGAGATCAATCGTAATAGATCAGAGAAGTTTAATTATACTGGAACAAATCAAATGGTAGGTAATAAGGTTTGCTGGAGATGTTTAACTCAGCATAAATTTGGAAATTGTCCAGCTTTCAATGCTATTTGTCGGAAATTTAATCTAAAAGGACATTTCAGTAAATCACAAGCTTGTAGGGGTATTGACACTAGAAATAACAGCCGTGCAGACAATAGAAGAGTACAAGAGATAAGTAATGAAACGGCAGATGAGATCAACATAAGTAATTGCATATGCTACTTTTCAGGAGACACATGATATTAAGGAGAAATTAGATAATAATCAATATCTAATGAAAAATGTGATACAGTACAGTAGTGATCTGAATGTTCAGGTTCAAAGTTTAAAAGTTTAGATGACGTAATTATTCATTTGAAAAAAAGAGGTCTTAGAGTATGAAAAGACTAGATTAGGCAATTCTAAAGTTAAAGTTTCTATTCGTAATGCTAGCGTTCAAGTCGCAAGGATGATTCTTTTAGTTCTGATGTGATTAATAGTTTACACTGTAATGTTAGTTGTCCAAGTATTGATGTAGCAATTCAAGCTGGTGATGGTTTGGAATTGACTAATATAGCAACTCAAACAGAAAATATTGATGATAAGCTTAATAATAGTTCACAAGTGGAAGAAGTTGAGCTGAAAACAGGTACTGACAAAAATACAATATCCCATGAAAATTATCTAATTGTAAATGATTCCAAGGAGGTTGTAAGTAAAGAAAATAATATGGATTCTGAAATTAATTTAATTATGGAAAAAACAATGAGTAAAAGTAAGAAAAAGAAAAGAAAAAAGTGATTCAATGGGTCCTACAAAGAAGGATTTGGAAAGAGATAAGAGGTTTGATGATCTTATGCATTCTTTGGGATCTTCTGGTTGTGGAAATTTGGTGACTAATGAAGACATCATTGCTGGTCGTATAGAATTTTTACAGCCAGCCTTAAGACCCCGAAACCTTCTAGATAATTTATAACTGTAAAAAAAGAACTGTAAGAGGGAGAGAAGTGCTGTGATAGCAGAATGGCTATCAAGCTTTGGTTAAGCTGATATGTTTTGAAAATAGTTCAAAAGAAGAAAAAGGACAAAAAAAATCAAAGATAGAGGTTCTAGTTCTTTTATAAAATACGGTGATTGTTGCTGCTGTAACGACCTTGAAACTCCGTTCCATGATATTTATTTACGGTCAGTTTTGTTTTATTTACGTCGATCTTCAAAGGAAAGATTTTTACTGTGTTGATCTCCAGATTGTTAATACTCTTTTGACCATCACCTATTCTTTTTCGAGCAAAGGTGTTTATTATCACTTTCTTTTGTTTGCTCTATTCTGGCGCAAGGTTTCTTTCTTCCCGAACTACTTTTGTAGTATCTTTCGTTTATTACAGATCATCTCATTGCGTAAACAGTGTTATCTGTTGTCATTAGATGAAAAGTAAAGATTCATCTTAAGTATGTGGTTATTTGATATTGGCAGAATCTTAACGCCAGAATAAAGCCTTACTGTTTGATATTTATTAAATGTATATAAACTTATTTAATATTTTGGTTTTAGCACATTTGAACTTTTGGTAACTTGACCTTTCTGTTTGTGAACGTAAATGTCCGGAGTCTTTTTTGTCTGGAGTCAGGAACTGCTAGTATTGTTTGTTTTGGTAGCGTATTCTTTTGTCGCCTCTGAATGAAGGTGGTGTGTTCATATAGATAATCATATCATAAAGACCTTCTCTTAAGGACAGGCAACTGCGATTTTACAAATTAGGAAATTTCAGTAAATATATTTGCTGAAAATGTTTACGCAGTTGTCTGGCAGGTAACGTAATAAGGCCCGCTGATCAAAATATATGAAGTCGTCTTCGCCGGTACCAGTTTGACTAAGAAATTTGAAATTCGGTATAAGATTCGTTTCGTCTCGTCTGCTATTTCTATGGGAGAAATGGGAGAAGACAACTTGGGTTTTCTTACACACTAAATTTTTCGAAGTTTTAGACTTTTGGAAAGTAGATTTTATTAAAAATTACTTTCGGTGTTACCCTTTTGTGCAGTTTAGAAATATGTGTAATTATTCTGTTTTAGTTTGCTTAGTACAAAGTGAAATTTTTACCATGCAAGGATAAATCTGGTTACGGTGAACATGAGCTGACTGTATGGTCTAAATTCTGTGTTATGCTATAGCCATAATCTGGTAACTGGAATCCCCCTCAAATTATCGTTCTGAATTTTCATTCATATTTGCGTTCTGCAATGTTGCTATTAAGGTTTAAATATACTTTAGTTACTTCTATAGCAATATGTTCATTTTTGATAAAAGCTCACTGTCGCATCAAGTTCGGTATAAACTTAATATATGCGCTCAGTGGTAGGTTGTGTTTATTTCTTTTTCTTGCATCGAGTACGTGAAATTTTATTTGAAATATTAATGTAACCGACATGATTTGAGACTCTCCTTGAATAAAAACCATGAAAAAGATTTTAAGGCCACAATAACAAAAAATATTCTACTTTCAAAATTTGACTCTGTTGTGATTGATTCTGTACGCGTGGAGCTTCACTCTATCTGCCTTGCGCTAAAATTTTTTATTGTTTTGGAGTATTCTATGGAAGTGCTTTAAGTGGAAGTGGCCCAACTTTAATTGTACTTTGACCTTCAATGTTTTGGAAATGTAAAGATTCCAATTTGTTGTTACAAACTGAAAATATACAAAATATCTTTATAGAAATATACAGTGAATCATAAATATTTTTAAATTAATTGTTCGGCTTTTGTCATATCCGTATTTAGAATTTGGACTCAAATTCTTACGTTCGAACATGTTTTGCTTAATGAAACATATAAAGTTGGTTTCAAATGTGCCTTTGGACTGAAACTATTGAAATCAAAAATTTATTTTCTTTCTTTCAAATCGAAGTCACGATCTGTCGGTATCATTTTCTTTACTTATCGAACTGTTCAGACTTTGCCAGAAATGATTTTTTTTCCTGCAGAGTAAACATAACATAACATAACCTGGCACAAATGTTACTCTGAGTTTATGATGCTTGAAGTTTATTTTTTTATGGAAATAAACAGTGAACAGAAAGGGTTTACTAACTTTCCTTTAAAAGTTAAACATTTGAGTTTATGAATAAGGGACGAATTTGCACGATAGTTCTTTTATTTTGATTGCAGTTACAATGTTCAGTACAAGCGTTGTGGCGAACCAAAATTGTGCTTTGCTTCAAAGTGAGTGGATGTAAATTAGTTAGTCTAAATTGCTTAGCGTTTGGGCTTTCGTTTAATATCCATTAATGAAAGGTTTTGATTCGTGCTGCTGATATTTCATACATTAGCTACAGTGACCTTGAACACCAAGTGACAATATCGTTGCTTTCTGGTAGATAGATAGTTTCTAGAACTTTCTTTTCTCTTTCTGTTAGAATACGACAAATGCCACTTGCGGAAGCTACTGCTATAGGTTATACTGTAGTATACGGGTTCATTATATGGTTTAAGTGTGTTTTAGTGTGACCTTGCAGTTTTATGATTTAATAGTTTCACGCGATATCTACTTGTCATGTGTTTTCATGATTGATTACAAATTTTAAGTTCTGCGCTCTTATGAGTGTTTAAGGATAAACTTCAGTTTATCACCTCCAGTCTGGTGACTGTATATTGGAGGTTCACGCTACTCAAATACCTTTCTGTGTTTCGGGGTGGGTTGTTCTCATGGTTCTCTCATCTGGTAGATTGGGGAGTCTTTCTCCCCCTCCCCCCCTTTCCAAACATCTTTAGCTTACGTTCTCTTTGAGCTACTTCGTTGATTGTGAGGTTTCGACAAGTCTTCGTGACATGAATAATTACATTTTAATAATCGCGTGCTTACCTTCGAGTTATCTCCAGTACTTAAATTTTTCATTAGTATAATGCTTTCTGCTGTTACCGATGTGGTACCGTGAGTTATTTTACTCGTCAAATGTGTGGGCAGTGGGTGATGACCAGGGCTGGTGAAACTGTGTCTTAGCTCTTGTGTGACCTTGATTGAGAAGGTTCAGCTAGCCGGTTTCCAGTCCGTATGTCATTGTTTGATGGCTCCTTACGAGTTTTACCCACTCAGCTACTAATGTGAAGTTTCATATTTCCTGTTTTATCATCCGTTAGGGGAAACCAGAATTAGTGAAGTATGGTGAGGCTTTACAGGTGAGCGACCTTAATTGTAATTTAAAATGTTTAGCAGTTTTACGCTGCTCTGTTTCCGGCATCTGCTCCTATCCTATGTTATGGCGGGGGGGAAGGGGTTCTCAAAATACGTCTGTTTTACGTCAAATTGGACTAGTTTGCTTATATTGGAATTCGGGAGATACAGATCTATTTAGTAGCAACATATTCTGGTAAGAAGTATTGTCCGTTTTTATGCATGTGCATGTAAATGGTGGAGGTGTATTGTTTTGAGACCTAGTCAAATGAACATAAATAGAATTCTGCGTCAATGTATTTTGTGCATATGTGGAACGGAAACTTAAAGATCATATTGGTATTGATGGTTGTTATATGTAATTGTGTTCAAAAGCCATCATGCAAGTCTTCTCTGAAAATGAACCTAAGTTCTTATTAATGGGAATCTGTTTCGGCATATGCTAACCTATTGGTTCGATTGTAGTAGACAACCTATACTTTTGTCTTCTACTGTACCTGTTTATATGCGACTGCAATATATTAATAGATGCTAGAGATTTGGGTTTAACATGTGAGATAACCGCAAATCTAGTTTTATGAATTTACTTAACAAATAAAGGAAATGATTACTTAATCTAACATATTGCAACCTGTTTCATCTGCATTGGTTTACTTTAGGTTAAGTTCTGTTTGAAAACTAACTTCAGTATTTCCTTCATAATTTATTAATAAATATATAGTATTCAGAATACAACAGTAAGTACCTTTCATTCTACTTTATTTTATCATTATATATAACGCACTTGGCAATTTCTAACAATAGAGTCACATTTCTTGACGTGGACATCACTTTAGAAAACAACCCTCTCACCTCTTCCGTTCTCAAGTTCCCGTCCTTACCACACCAAGAAAGGGATTTCTTTCTCCCTTGCTCTCAGAGGACAACGTCTGAATTCCATGACTCTTGCTAATGAAACTTATAACCAACGCCTCCAGGAGGCTCTAGTCAACCGAGGCTACTCTTCTAACCTTGTAACCAAAAAGATCCGCCATGCATCCTCACCCACTCAACCCACTCAAAAATCCAACCCACCGGCTCTAATCACCCAATTCCATCCTAAAGTAACCAACGTTGAACAAATTCTACACTCTCATTTCCACATCCAATCCGACCCAGATACAAGTTCAGTATTTCCGACAAACCATAGATTAATTTTTCACCCCACGCCATCTAATCGTAGAAACATCTTGATCCGTACGATTCCTTCATCTACTCCACCTCAAACCTGCGTCCACATATGCAAGAGACCCAGATATGAGACCTGGTTCATTTTCATCACTTCTCTCACAGTCATTATCAATTTTGCTAGTGACTGGTACACTCTAAATCTCGGGGGTACAAGCCACACCTCTAATGAAATATACATTCTAACCTGCAACTTCTGTGATGCGTTTTATGCGGGGGAAACAAGTGGGTCTCTCAACATTCGCATTAATAACCATGGCCACTTTGCACTTTCAACAAACCGGATGCCCCAGTCCTCTTAACACATCCAGTCTCACAACACCAATTGTCTCTTCGTCTCTTCGTAACGCTACTGCAGACACTACAGGATAGATATGGGTTAGTAGCACTTACCATGAAGATAACAATGACGATTTTACAATCCAACCCAACATCACACAAAATAACATTGTCAAAGAATACGCCAGTAGGTTACATCGAAAAGAACAGCGAAGAAGTTTCTCTATATAACCAAGAAGAAAAAGAAAACCAAATCGACGATATTTATAAATATAGGACAAAGGAAGAGATACAAGAGAGACTCAAGTCAACAGCCACTAAATTTGATTTGAGTTCATTTGATATCAATCCAGAATTATCAGACAACCAAAAGTGTCTGGTCGGAAATTTACTGTACCGATATAGGAACGTATTTTCTTATTTGCCAACAGACATTGGATGTTTTAGAGGTTATACGCATAAAATAAGAATAGACAAGTCAGCAGTCTTCCATGATAGAAGTCCACCGATACCAATAGCGGTGCGACTACAGGTTGATCGTCCAATAAATCAACTTCTTCAAGCAAATATTATAAGGGAAATAGATGATAGCCGGTTCTTCACCTCTTCTGATAGTAAAGAAAGCAAATACACAAGACTTTCGAATAGTGCTCAACCTGAAAAAATGTAAAACATACAGCAAATACCTCAGCGTGCCATTCCAATCAACTGAGGATGTTCTGCACAACCTTAAAGGCAAATCACTTATATCAACAACAGACATCTCTCAATCCTATTTCCAAATTTTGCTACATCCAAAAAGCCAACGGTACATGACATTTGAGTTAAATCACCAGAGGAAGAGCTATACTTTCCAAAGATGTGTCATAGGTCATTCGGGATCTGCACAGACGCTCTCCATAGCTACAAGAATGTTACTTGAAAATCTACCAAGTCGCATTACGAGCTTCCGCGATGATTTGGTCATCGGATCTACAGCCTTCAACCAACAGCTAGCAGACCTGGAACTTTAATTAAACGTTTACGCAAGTACGACTTTAGAGCCTCGCCGAAGAAGACATATCATGTACAGGCGACTTGATATACTCGGATTTTTAGTAAGTGGAGACGAAATATCCATTTCTCCAAAAATTGCAAACAAAACAACAGGATTCAAAACACCAACCACAAAAACACAGTTAAAAAGCTTCATTGGCATCTGTAGTTTTCTAAGATCGCATATAAGGCAGTTCACGTTGAAAGTAGACCCTTTCCAACAGCTATTGACAAAAGGTGCAAAATTCAGATGGACTCCTGAGCTCGATGAATTATTTGAAAAGCTCAAACAGAATATTATCAAGGCACCATCTCTTTCTCATTTTGACGAAAATTCACAGATACGCGTCTATACAGACGGTAGCAGCATGCAAGTCGCTGGAATACTATAATGTTACAACCCTAAAACCGGACAGGGAAAAGTAGTGTCATATTGTTGTAGAAGGCTAACTAAGAGCGAAAGAAACGCCTCAACATGGTCTAAAGAACTCTTTATGCACTGCACAATTCCGTTACCTCCCATTGAACAGAAAGTTCACCCTCTTCACGGATGCGAGATGTCTCGCCACACTTCACTCACAGCCCGATAAATTAGGAAAAATTTACTAGATACCAAATATTTTTGGCCGATTATAATTTCGATATCCAACATCGGCCAGGCGCAACATTTCTAGCCGATGTTATCAGCCGACTGGAATCTCCCGATGACATAAAGAAAGAGGAACCAGGGGGAAAACAAGGAAAAGAACACCTCACGACGTCAAACATGCATAGAATGAGATATGATATAGAGGAATCAGAAGATATTTATGCTTGTCAGCATAACTCTTTAGATGAAACAGTACTCCAAACAAAGGAATTTTCGCCAGCGAAAAAATAAAAGAACATCAAAGAAAAGACACAGCATATTCGGATATCATCGCGGCTCTAGAAGGCCACCCAACGACAAACAACTCAACATTGCGATATGTAAAATATTATTGCCTAAAAGACGGTATATTATACAGCACACAGAAACACCCAGAAATTGGTATTCTGTGTTTATTACGTATTCCTAAAACGTTAGCGGACGATTGGTTTCAGCACATACATAAACACCCCACGGCAGCCCATGCAGAATTTACCAAAACATATAGGACCGCTTTAAGGAAATACTACCTACTAGCAATGAAAACTTAACTTGCGTATCGCATAAAGTATTGTAAGGAATGTCAGAACATGAAAAAAATACCTAAGAAACGGCAATCAGAACTGTTACACCACCCTATAGGCAAGATAGTCGAGCATTGTTTTGACACTCTGGGACCATTCCAAACGCAAGACGGAAGGAAAAGGCACGTGTATGTATGCGTGAAAGCAGCCACTCGCTACGTTATAATACGAATTGTATATTCAGTAAATGCGGATACCTTCGCAAAATTCCTAGAAGAAGACGTCATACTAAGGTTTGGAGCGTTTCGTTATCTATCACTCGATACCCGATACACAAGGCTAAGAAGATGCAAGCACTAGCAAACAAGTACGATTTTGAATTTCAATTTGCACCAGCCTATAATCACAATTCGATTGGTCTTGTAGAAATCTTCAACAAAGTGCTTCAGCAAAGTCTGAAATTTTACGTACAACGGAACCCGAATGAATGGTCAAAGCTAATACCATTTATAGTCTTTGATATCAATACTATGGTCCAAAGTAACGCCAAGTTCTCGGCACACTTTCTTCTTTACGGATATGACACCAGGACACCTGCCGATTGCCAGTTAGGGACAATACCGTCTACGCAGATGGACAGAGAGACACTCTCACGAATAAGAGAAAAAGTAAAACCTAATTTAGACAAAGCTTACCAGCAACAGAAGAAATACTTTGATGCAAGACATTCTCAACAGGAATTCAAGAAGAGAGAGGCCGTATTAATCTTCTATCCATATCGTAAACCAGGAATATCGGAAGTTTGGACACAAATTTATGATGGCCCTGGAATCATCATGGAAAAGATTAACCCCAACTTGTACAAAGTCCATATGCCAGACAAATTCCGAGAGAAGATACAGGACATCTCCGTGGATAGGTTAAAACCATACTTTGCGGAAAACATAGAAGAATCCGAACACTTAGATGATGAAAACGAAGGAGGAGACAATGGCAATTTCCACACCAAAGCTCAAGAGCTCAAGATGACAAGCAGAAAAAAGGGAGATTGTTTTTTCGTAACAAATGACAAGCATACTCAGGCGCACTTCATATATCAAATGGAGGCGAAGACTGAAAATGTTGTACATATAGCACTTAACTATAACTCATTTAATATAAGACTTTTACTTGCATTGTAGACTAACAGGCCAACTTTATAAAACAGAATGGACAATATCATTTAAAATACTAAAATTAGCATTTTTTTCGTAGGAAACCAATAGTCATGGTTCTACCGGCACGGATAGTGAAGTCGACCGTCACACTACTAGCCCTATTTAACCTATGCAACATGACAGAATCCAAGGAATTGGTATTCAAGCAACTGGGCATCTCCATCGCCAAGTTTAAGGCGATGATCCAATACGATGACGTAGAATTTTTACCGTACAGGTTAGATCTCGACTCCACAGCTGTCCATCTACAGAATACATCGTGCAGCGGCTATGAGGACTTAATCCAAATATTACATCAGAAGGAACGACAATTCGTTGTCAAAATTTGCAATATAATCCCATGTGATTTTCAAATAGGCTGTTCGAAACGTTCTAAGC
Source organism: Lepisma saccharinum (assembly GCA_022664845.1). Lineage (NCBI taxonomy): Eukaryota > Metazoa > Arthropoda > Insecta > Zygentoma > Lepismatidae > Lepisma > Lepisma saccharinum. Next base: position 17,915 of record JAGDQP010008273.1, read on the forward strand.
GCATGATTTTTAGCTTCCTGATGGGTCTGGACAGCTTTGTTATCAGTGGCTATTCACTATACGAAGTGCATAAACTAAAGACAACAATAAACCGAATGCAGGAACAGAATGCATACCTGAACCAACAAATCCAAGATACTAAGGAAAGCAATTTTAAATTAACGCACATAGTAACTAATTTTACGATCGCAGTAGAAAAATTGATAACTCAAGTTCATCACAAAATATTACAATTGATGTATACTATAGCCACCAATGAACGCTTTCTCATTATGCTCCTTAATTTCCAAATTATTGAACCGCACTTCGATACTATTATTCAATGCTTACTAGATAACACCATCAGTGACACTCTAATTAAACCAGAATTGGCGAAGGCAATGATTGGCAACCATCCAAACCTTAGAAATTCATTGATAAGCGAGGACCTAGGCATATTTTACCAATGCTCAAAGGCCTTCCTTCTATCATTTGATTCGACTTCAGCAAACCTGGACATAATAATACAAGTTCCCGTCATAAACAAAAATAACTATCATGCGCTATATAAAATTTATAACAACGGATTCCTCACAGACTCAGCATATCTACAAGTGAAAACGCCAGATCTAGCCATAAAAACCGAGCACGGAATTTTTGAATTAGATATCTCACTATGCTCTCAACATCAGATGTTCCTTATTTGTAAAGTCCAGTCACAGGTACACTCTCAAAAAACGGTCTCTATACTTGGTATTTCAGAACAAAACCACTAAATCCGACAAACCCTATCGATGATAGAGGAATTCTATATATATATACCACAGTCAGACTCCATATAACAACTAGGAATGAAGTCAAGATCATCCACGAAAGAAACCAAGTTACATTGAAGAACTACAACAGCTCCTTTTACATATTTCATTCCATACGAAGAGTTTCAAACAATAAGGACGCATACACTAAACCTACCAACACGGCAGACAGTAGCTTTCACAACGGAAATGCATATCCTACCAGATACTTTGGATTTCAATTTCACTTTTAGCTTGCAATCCTTATAAAAGACAGTGATATCTCTTCGCAACTTAGAGAAGCACGAAGCTAATCAGCTACCTAGCCACTTTGCCGACCTACATTTGTACTATCTATTTCCATGGGCAACGCTGGCCTTAACCATTTTTATTTTAATTTCCATTTTTATAGTAATAGATATAATTTATCTTTTATATCAAAAGACTAAGGCAACGAGTAAGTGACCATATCTACTTTTTTCAATACCATGATCACCAAATTGCTAGCAACGCTATACGTAATCGCCACCATCATATTTTTAGCTAGTTTGATATTGCTAGTGTATATGTGCCGCCGAAAACAGAAAGAAACTCTACAAACTGCGACGGAAACAATTCCAATAGTGGACACTATTGAAATAACTAACAATACACTGATGCCGGTATTACAGCCAGAAATGCCATCAAAGAGCAAACGCACTATCGGTGACTTAGTATATAAATACTAGTATCAACAGCAAATTCCCCGTCACTTCACGTCTGAGGGAAATGACTGCGTCTCGACTCACGATCCTGCCTTACAAGTGAGGACATAGACGAAGATTTTAATACAATAATATTCATTAACAACTATTTTTCTGTGAAAAAGATAATAGGGACCACATTATTTAAAGTGCTAATAAATTCGTGTGGTGTGTGTTAGTGAAAAAAATTGCCTGCTCAGCAATTTTTTACAACCCCGTGGGGGAAGGGGGTAAAGTGACAAGTAATTATCTGCAGAATGTGTATAAACACATGTTCTAGTACAGCATGCGCAAAGCATGTGCTGTTTGTTTACAAACAAGCAGTAGTAAATGGTGGAGTACGCTAGCGAGTAAAAGCATGTGCTCATACTCGTAAACAAATGGTAGTGGAAGACGGACGGAGCCGACCACAGTGACCGAAGGCAGCCGACGGAGCAGAAGATAGCGGAGGACTGCAGAGTCAGCAGACCAGAACTGAATAAAAGCCGGCGAGTCAGAGCAGTAGGCACTATTCCGCTCCCAGGAATAGTCGCATCCACTCCTCCTCCTCACCTTGGCCGGTTCTGCTACGAGAAGGGCCTAAATTCCTTGGTCTGATATGCTACAAGATAGACCGCTCCTTACTACCGCCTGATCTGCTACGAGATAGGCAAAACTTTTAAGTCCAAATCTGCTACGAGATTGGACTTTCAAACTTCCTTTCTCTGCCAGGTAGTTGCCAACTACTTGGGCAATCGCCTGCCAAACAACAGACCGTTGTTTGGGCTACATCGACTGCAACAAGAAGATTACAGAGAAAGTAATTTGAGATACTTTGTACCTCAAACATAAGCAAATATAGTTTTGTACGGGAGACTCTTTTTATTAAAATAGTGGACTTGTAATTTTTATAATAAAAGGTGAAGGGATAAAAGACAAGCTACGAACCTTTCATTGCTTTACTTTGCTCTACCTGACTCTACCTAATAAATTAAATAAATCAGTAATGGCGCCAGACTCAGTTACTCTGGGCATTGCAGTGGCAATTAAGGCGCTCCCTCAAGGGAAACATTACGATATACTTGCACTCTCTTCACATTTTATTTACATATCTAAATAAACGTATACATATAGAAACACCTCCGACACAAAAACAGTCGTTCGTGCTGACGGAAGCTTGTGGAACAAGCGGAACAATAACAACGCAGTACGTGTTATTTTATATGTGCGTGTATTATGTATTTATTACGTACTGTTTTCGTTAGTTCCGATGCTTCAAAAATTACAGTACAGTTAATATTTTGCTGACCAGAAATTTAGTTTCACAGCACATTTCTGATTGGCTCAGTAAACTTTTTAAGAGTTTAATTTTTAAATATGTTGTAGATTCCACAAGAAATGTTGTGTTAGGAAAAGAAATAATTTTTGAGGACTCCTATTCATCAAATAAACACCCGGGTGTTTATCAAATAACACATCTGTTTTCTTATCTTTTAAATTACAAATGAAAGTTTGTAATAAGTTGGTAGTGAATTATTGGAACCTGTATACTTAGAAAATTATAGTACTGTGTAATATTATGCCCTTTATAAAATAAAAATATTGTGACAACACAAACTTTATGAACAATATAACATTCAAAATTCTATTTCTTGCTAAATTCTGGCATCATAGTATAGGGATATTCAACTAAGTGTGTAAGTATGTTTTGGCAAAGAATTACTTATTCAAACGAAGGATATCCACCTCGTCAAACAAATAATATGTACACAGCCCCCTGAAAGATATTCTGGTTTTCATAAATGCATATACAGTATGTAATTTGTAATACACTGTTTAATAAACTATCTGAAACTAACTGTCTCAAACATGAGTAACTTAAGTCTGAAATTTGTACATTCCTTATGATGTTATTACTGTGAAAATGATTTCTTAAATGACCTCTAGTTGTATTACCTAATTTGTAAAGACGCAAGTAAAACTTGCAGGAAGCACAGACCTCAGCATGGTAATTTTAAAAATACGATATATTGAATGAATTTGCATTTTATTTATGGGCTTTAGGCATCTTAGGCTCAGGCCGGGATAGGGGAGGGGAAAGGATTCAGGATGGTGTCGGCCAGGGCCTATGTTGAAGGTGCCATCCTGGCATTTGCCTGGTGTGACTGAGGAGAAATCCTGGAAAACACTCAGTCAGGATGGTCGGCCGCTGGGATCGAACCGAGGATCTCCCGAATGCTACGCCAACGCTCTACCACTGAGCTACAGCGGCTCGGTATAAAAGGGCGATATAAATACATAAATTATCTTATTTAACAGATTCTAAATACTATTCTTTCTGTGCAATAATTTTCTAAACAAAACTTCACGCAATCTCTCGCAATTGATATAATGTCAAAGTTGATATTATAATAATCTCAAAACCCATTTTTCTCATAGATCACCCTGACTACAAGAAGTGACGTATGCCTTACCATTCTAGTATCATGGTGACCTTGGCAAATTTAAGATTGTGCAAACTAGAGTGGGTATTTCAGATTTTTTATTTGAATTTTATTGTAAAGTCGTTTATTTGTTTATAATATTTTACGTATAAGCCTCTTGCAGTTCCAGAATTTACTCTGTTGGAGAAAAATAAATAAATGCTCAAAGTGGAGGTTTAAAATAGTTTGGATGATAAGCAATAAAATATCTAGTACACTCTTCCGTTACTTTGATTCCTTCACTTCAGTAATTGTTATTTTATTTTAAGAAAGTAATTTTACTCTAATTTTACCTTAGCAGCTTTCCAGCTTCTATCCTTTGGTATTTTGCCATTTGGTGCTAAAAGAACCATGACTCCTGCTGTAACATTTGTAACAGCACCAGGTGGAGAACCGAAAGATTTCAGTTCTGTAAGATTTGCCTGAAATTGGAAAGAAACCATGAATATTATAGATGTTATTTTTCTTCTTTTATTTTACTTACTTTTTTTTACTTAATAAATTTCTATGTGGGAAATAAATTAAAGCACGCAGAGACAAATAATTGCTTGTTTGGGGTTGAATCGAAACCCCGAACTAAACCTTGAGATAACCAGAGCTCCCAGCACGTATAGTTTTTTTTATATATAATATTTAAAATTATAAAATGTTTAGGATTTCTATATATAATATATTACTTTAGTATGTGTTTTCATGCTGCAGCTTTTTTGTTGTTTAATTATAATAGAACGATGTTCACATATAATCCAATCATAGTGCTTCCAGAAACACGATTCAAGAATAATTGTCAACATACGTTAATATATTTCGGAACAAAATGTCTTTATTTATTTGTAAACATTTTGTCACGTTTTCTAATTTACGTATTGTAAACATTTTAGAAGTATACACCAATTGAAATCAGAATACTGGTAAAAATTATGCGAATCTGTCTTGAGAGATCTCTTTGAAATATGGAAGAGAATGTCTAGGAAGGAATTGGTTCTCGTTATAAACAAATAGTTTCTAAAGTATGTGCAGAAAGAAAGATCACAGTGGTTTCAGGTGAAATTTGATTAAAGATTTGTATAACTCAATGAATTATTTATATATAAAAATGTTTAAATAATATATACATATAGGAGAAGGGCGAATAGGCAATAAAATAGGTGAAATTTTAATACAAACGAAAGGATTTGTACTTACGTAATATCTTGACGAAAATCACGTACACAATTACAGACACACAACACTATAAAGTCACTTATAATTTTCGGATGCATCCATCTTCAGTAGTACACAATAAAGAAGTTCGTTTAACGCACGTTCAGAATTTAGTGATAGGAAAACAACATGGCGGACGACCACATCAGAAACATTTAACGACATTCTGCGCCTGCGCAAGTACTCATGAGAAAGGGATTTTGGAAACGGCGTTTTGTGTTAAAAATTGAGCTGGGTACAATAAAAAAAATGGAACTCAGTAAGGGAAACGTAGACAGGGAAGTGGAATCCAGTTTAGAATTCGCAGTTGGAGAAAGTGTTATATAATACAGAAAACACACCCAGAAAAAAGTGGGATATATAAGGTAAGCAAGAAAGTTCTGCGCTTTTTCACCCACCACCTTCGAACATCGATATGTCACCTAAGACGTACCTGGAAGATCAACAATAGTCCCCATCAGCATCGACGACCTTCTGCCAATATTCTGGAAGGCCATGGATTCCATCGCGGTAGAACTTGGTGGGCCGTGAAGCGAAGAAGGTATCAAGTGCATTTTTCACCTCTACTAGGGATTTCAACTGGCGTCCTCTCAGTTGATTATCCAAGGAATGGAACAGGTAAAAATCGGACGGTGCAATGTCCGAGGAGTATGGCGGATGCAATAGTGTTTCCCATCCAAGGCGTAGGATGGTGCCCCGGATCATCCTAGCCACGTGGAGCTTAGCGTTGTCCTGTAACAGGAGGACCCCTTTGCGTTTCAGAAGTGCTGGCTCCAGAGTTTTGAGTTTCTGTTGAACACGGCTCAACTGTTGACAGTAAACAGTTGCATTGGTGCTCTGACCAGCTGGTAACAGTTCCCGATGCACGATGCCGCGAGCAGTCTACCAAAAACACAGGAGGACCTTCTTCTGATGTAGTGCTGGTTTCGGCTGTTTTGGAACCGGTTCATGGGATGCTAATCAATGATTATGGCGCCGTGGAGCTTCGTACAGGACCCACTTTTCATCACATGTCAACACCCGGTCCAGAAACGGCTCCTTCCTCAGACGAGACAGCAAAGAAACACAGGTGTCTGCTCGCGTTGCCTTCTGGCCCGGAGTCAAATCATGTGGGGCCCATCGACCCAATTTGATGGAGGTGCTGCCGAATGGTTTCTCCACTCACACTGAATTTTAGTCCCAGTTCCTCACATGTCTGGCCACTGTTCGCCTCAATTGCTGCCTGAAGATCTTCATTTGGTAGCTGTGTTGGTATTCGTGAACATGGGGCTTCTTCGAGTGTTTCGTCACCGTCCTTAAACTTGGTAAACTACCGCTGCGCTGTTCGCGTAGTCACGACACCCTCACTAAAGGCCTGGCATATCTTTCGCCCCACTGCAGCTGCGTTTGACCCCAGTTTGAACTCATACAGCATACACGCCCTTATGACGCTCTGTGGAGGTCTCATGTTAACTCTTTCCTCTGCACGTTCACGGTGTAACTGAACTGCCACAACCAGTTAGTATGTTGGCTATACCCACACCAACAACTGACCTTCGTTTGATCTTCATTCGCATTCAACTCACTGTGTGAGGGCCAATTGAATACAGACCCCCACAAAAAAAGAAAAAAAAACTTTCTTGGTTCCCTTTATAATATAGAAAACACATCCCGAAAAGACGTGAAAATAGATATAGTAGGAAACTCAATGAAAATGGAGTAGGTTGCTGAGTCAACCACAAAAACTGGGAGTCAGTATAAAAAATGCAAAAGAATTGAATGGCCAGGGATGAAAGAGAAGTGTGGGTGTAGACGAGGACAGAAGAAAGAAAAAAGTTACTGCAGGATTAAACCACGTTTCAGTTAAGCATTCAAGCTCTGAATGAAAGATCCTTCTCAGAAACGACAGTTGATGTGTTTGTGGTGGGGGACAGCTATACGGAAATTGTCATCGAAGTTAGTGTTGTGCAATTGCGTGTGTGTAGACACTGGTGAATCGGGTCTGTTGGGGACGGAAAGTGACAGTGATTATTCACACAGTGATTCAAAGTACCACCTGTTTGCCCCACGTAGAATGCCGGGCAAAGTGTGCAGGCTAGGATATTTATATATATAAGACATTTGATGTTTGACAGGTTCCTTTCGAATGTAGAGTGAAGTTGCCATTGGCTGTGTTGATAGAGATAGATGGAGAGGTTAGAAGGATGGGACAAGTTTTTATCGAGAGCTGTTACATTTGTGGAACAAGGAACTGAAGGCAAATGGGATAAAGGGTTATTGTAGACCAGGATGTTCCTAACATTGGGAAGATGCTAAAAAACTAATCTCGGCTTGGTGGGAAAGAAGGATCTGGTATTGGGGACAGATTGGAGTATACGGAGGTATATGGAGCAGAATTTATTCGATCTTGATAAGTTTTGGACGAAATTGTGTGATTAAGGACGAAGGATTAGTGTTGGTGTTAGAAGTAGGAGCAGGTGCTGTGTGTGTGAGACTGCACGTCGAATTTGTTTGGAGGCTCGGTTGACTAGAGCCTCCTGGAGGCGTTAGTTGTATTTTACGGTTGCGAAGGTGGTGCAAATCATGATTTGTTCTATCACAGCAGGGAGAGTATAGTTTTTTGGTGTGATAAGGATGGGAACTTGAATAATGTAAGTATTACATTTGGTTGGTTGGTTTTATATGCACAGAAGTGGTAAGGGTGTTGTTTATCAAAGCTATATCTACATCAAGGAATTCTGACTTTTGTGTTTGAAATGGACCGAGTGAACTGGACAACACGGAACTGGTTCAGCTGTTCTAGTAACGACAAAAATGAAGGAATTAAGCCAGGCAGACCCGCTGTAACCAGCTATAATTTCCCTACTGAAGGCATTTCTGCTCTCGTTGACTTCTTCCTTCCACCATATGTTCAAGCGCTGTCTGCCTACATACACGACACCTACCACTTCTTAGAAATCATCTGTAAATTACCGCTTCTTCCTTCTGACATACTGCTTTGTACAATAGATGTTAACTTCCTTGTATACCAACATTCTTCATGCCCATGGCTTAGCAGCTATGGATTTCTTCCTTAACCAGAGACCCAAACCTCATATCTCAACCACATCTTTCCATCTTAATCTGTCCAACCTAGTTCTCACATGCAATAAGTTCACCTTTGACAACAAACACTACCTTCAGATCCGAGGCACAGCCATGGGTACGAGAATGGCACCTTCTTATGCTAATCTGTTTATGGGCAAGCTCGAAGATAATTTCCTGCAAACTCAGCCTTTGACACCATTACTCTAGATAATGTTGCATGATATCCTGATGTTATGGACTTATGGTGAAACCAGGCTCAACACATTCCTAGAACAGCTAAACCAATTCCGTGTTGTCCTATTCACTTGGTACAGCTCTAAAAAATTGAAAGGCATTCTTTGATGTAGACATCACTTTAGAAGACAACACCCTCCGTGTTTCCATTCACATAGAACCTACCAACCACATGCAGTATTTACACTACTCAAGTTCCGATCCTTACCAATTCCTTTCTCCCTTGCCCTCAGAGAGCAACGTCTCAATTCCACCACCTCTACTACTGAAACTTACAACCAGCGTCTCCAGTAAGCTCTAGTCAACCGAGGCCACCCACCTAACCTCGTAAACAAACAGATTCGCCGTGCATCCTCACACATTCAGCCCACTCAAACCTCCAACCATCCAACTCTAATCACCCAGTTTCATCCTAAACTAACCAAAGTCAAACAAATCCTACACTCTCATTTCCACTTTTTCTAATCTGAGCCAGACACAAGATCAGAATGCCTCACCAAACCTAGATTAGCTTTTCAGCATCCTCTAATCTTAGAAACATCTTGGTCTGTACGAATCCTTCCTCGTCACCACCCTGAACTGGCGCCTACATATGCGAGAGACTCAGCTGTAGGACCTGCTCTATTTTCATCACTATCAATACTGCTAGTTGCCCGTTTACCCTAAATCCCAAGGGTGCATGCCACACCTCTAATGTAATATACATCGTAATCTTTAAGTTCTGTGATGCTTTTTATGTGGGGAAAACAGGATGTGCTCTGAAACTTCGTATTAACAATCATCGTCACTTTTGCACTATCAGCAAATCGGTTGTCTCATTGTCCTTACACACAGTCTCACAACATTAATTTTGATCTATCTTTCCTGGTTGAGATGACATGTTACCCCTACTACTAGCATCTCAACACGCCGTCTGTGGGAAGGCGCCTTTATTCATGGTTTGAGTGCGAAAATATAACCTGGCCTTAACCTTCAATAACTCTAAATCTTCCGTTTCCTCTGCTTTTTCAACATATTTCCTTTCACGATCCCGTCCTGAACTTATACGCTGTACAGGTGTAAATTGTGCCAAGCTCCTGAAATCTACGCGCTATACAGAAGTCAATTGTTGCTCGATGCTTGATGCGTCAGCATCTGCATGCACCACTTCATTCCTTCATTTTTATCATAAATTTAGCTATGATAAATATATATCTGGTAAAAGTGGTGAAAAAAGGTACTTACATGTTAGAATACCAAGACAGGTTACATGAACTTCGCAAACACATTAGATGGTAAAATAGGTAGAAAAATGTATACTTACATTGTAGAAAACTAAGAAAGGTGTACAGGAACTTCCACAAATAGAATAGAAAAGCGGCAACATTTTGGAAAAGCGTTTTCACATGGTGGAAGAGAAAAAAAGAACAGAGCGGACTGATGCGGGGGACTAGTGCTAAGACGCCATCTGCGCCTGCCCATCCTGACTTTTCTTTCTCTCCTACCATGTGAAAACGCTTTTGCGAGACGTTGCCACTTTCTATTGTGTTTGTGATGTTCCTGCACCTCTCTCTTAATTTTCGATAATGTAAATATCCTTCTTTTCTACCTTTTTTTAGCATCTTGTACATATAGCATCTTATGTGCCTGCAAATCAAAGGCACAGCCATGGGCACTCGCATGGCCCCTTCCTACCCCAATCTATTCATGGAATGCCTGGAGACCCAATGCCTCAACTCCACACCTCTCAAATCGTTCACCTGGCTTCGCTATATCGACGATATTTTCTTGATCTGGACCCACGGACAAGAGTCTCTGGAAACATTTCTGCAAAAGCTCAACTGCACATTTCCCGTCAACTTCGCCTGGTCTTTCTCGAGGGAACACGTAACTTTCCTTGATGTGGATGTCTGGCTTAAGTACAATCGACTTGAGACAGGCGTTCACATCAAGCTTACCAACAGTATGCAGTATCTCCATATCAATAGCTCCCATCGATACCATACCAAACGCTCTCTTCCATACGCTCTTTTTGTCCGGGGCTCCCGCATCTGTTTTTCTGATGACCTGCTCCGTAACTATATCAGTATCCTCTCCTTATCTCTCACTAACCGTGGATATCCCAATCACCTCATGCGTAAACGACTGGACAGTGCCCGCAATCACCCTAACTACAACAGACCTCCCCGCGAAACTCCCTCCGCTCCCAATCTTCTCTCCCTGTGTCACCCCAGCCTTCGGGCCCTCCAAAAGCTCCTCAAACTGGCACACCCCATACTCACTGCGTCACCTGAAACTGAAAGAGTTTTCCCGTTGTGTCCCAAAATAGTCTACCGCAGACATCCGAATTTCAACACGATTCTAACCAGGACTGGACCAATCCCGCCCACTCCCCACTAACCTAGCAAGTGCAATAGACCCCGCTGCAAAACCTGTCCTATTTTTGATCCCAGTCTTTCCTTCGTACATCTTGTCACTCACAAGACGTACTCTTTCTGACACTCCGGTAGTTAAATATCTTCCAACCACGTTTATCTCCTACTCTGTAACCTGTGTTCCGCCTTCTACTTTGGCGAAACTGAAACTTCTCTAACATTCCGCAACAACAAACATCGCCACTCCTCCAAATCTCAACTTCCGCACTTCCCCATACCCGAACACAGTTGTTATCACGGCTGCACCTTTAAAGAAACCTTTGGAGTCAGAATCCTGAAAGTCCTGAACCTTGACTCACGTGCCACACTAAGAAAGAGGCGTACATCTCCATCCTTTCCGCCAATCACAAACCCTGCCTCAACTGCCTGTAACTCCTTGCAGCGCAGTGCCGTCTTCTTCTTCCTTTCTCTTCTTTGTTCCGTCTCTAGTTGCACGTTTATTTTATTCTATCGTTCTATATTGTTCTTTGTTCTCCCTTTCATCTTCATCATTATTTTTATTTTTATTATTATTAATATTATTATTATTTTATTATTATTTACCCCTCTCCCCTCCGAATCTTTACCCTCTTTATTTCTTTATCTATTTATTGAACACAACAGATTAAGAACCTAGGTCAGGTGTTCATTGTACATATGATACATTTTACAAGGTATTGTATATGTTCATATTTGATGTTTTGTGGTGACATTCTGTAAAAACAATTCATTACTGTATACAACAATGAAATTCACTTGTATTTACATTAAATATATCTAACTCTGGACATGCTTTAAGAATACATTTATATAATGAGCACATTCTCCTAATAGGCGATATATCTAATACATCGGTCCTTTGTGGTGGGAGGTCGAAGACTGCATTACGAGGTCGAGTAACTCTTTGCGGAACAAGCAACCTTCTTACGGATAATAATTTTTCTGAGTGAATTTTACTATGTACTAATATAGTTTGTGTAGAAAAGGTAGTAGAAAAGAGGTAAAATAACTCTTCTATTTTCCAGAGATTCAATGAGTACTTGTTTACTAGGTCCAAGTAGTTTTCGAATTTAGGATATATTCCTATTTGTTTGTATGGTAAAAAGCGAACAAATTTAGATTGTGTAATTTCGATTTCCCGTGTGTTCTTCTTTGTATTAGGATGCCATACTACTACAGCATATTCTAACTTCGATTTGAACATACGTGGTACATAAAGTTTTTAAAACATCAATATTCGAGAAGTCACTTCCTTGTCTCATTACAACCCCGAGATTCCAAAAAGCGTCCGTCACCAATAATAATCTTAATGTGTATATCAAATGAGAGGTTAGACTTTATGGTCACACCAAGATCGGTGTTAGAATATACTCGGAACAGTGATGTTTCTTCAGGAAGCCCCTTACCTGCTGCTAGTAACTTTTGCACTTTCTTCTCCACTTGGTGTTTTCTCCGACGCATGTAGTCATTCTCCCGCCTTTATAACCTAGTCACACTGTCACCCAGCAACATTGGCAATATGGCGTTAACTTAACACCACTCCCGCACCTGTCCGCTCTGTCCATTTTCCTTCCTACCAGTTGAAAACGCAACTGCGAAACGTACTAATTTTCTATTGTGTTTTTGAAGTTCGGCTGCTCGTATCTCAAGATTTCACTAAATATCCCTTTTTCTACCTTGTTTACCATCATATCTATCTTTCTATCTATCATATATATGAGGTAAATTTATGATAAAAGTAAGGAAGATACTTACAGTGTATATGTTCCGTAGAAAAATAAACACGCACACGTACTCAAAAAACTAATTTTCACATAGTTTTTTGCAATATTTCGATATTAATATTGTAGACATGCTGTAGAGGAAGAGAAACGCACACACGCGGATAGAACAAAAGACTAGGACGACAGTAGCGACAAGTAGCGGACGATGCATCGTCTGGAGAACAATTGAATGTTGAATGTTGCGTGGAACAATTGACAACTGTACAGCGTGTAAGTACTGGATAGGATTGTGGGGGGAAAATTGTTGAAAATGCACAGAAAACGGGATAGAGTTATTGAAGGTTAAATTCAGGATACATTTTCGCTCTAAAACCATGAATAAAGGCCTCTTCCCACAGACGGCGTGTTGAGGTGCTGGTCATACGAGGTAAAATGTGGATTATGGCAACCAGGAAATATAGGTCAAAGTTGGTGTTGTGAAACTCGGTGTCTAAGGAGACTGGGACATCCGGTTTGTTAATAGTGCAAGAGTGGCGATGGTTATTAACATGAACGTTGAGAAGTCTACCTGTTTCCCCCACATAAAAGGCATCACAAAATTTGCAGGTTAGGATGTATATAGCATTAGAGGTGGGGCATGTACCCTTGGGATTTAGGGTGTATTGACTTTTAGCAGTATTGACACAGACTGTGGGAAAAGTGATGAAAATGGAACAGGTTCTTTATCTAGGTCTTATGCATGCATGGTCGCCGGTTTGGGTGGTGGCGAGGAAGGATTTGTATTGCTAAGATGTTTCCAAGATTAGGTGGATGTTGAAAAATTAATCTAGGTTTGGAGGGAATACTGATCTTGTGTCTGGGTCAGATTGTAGAATGTGGAAATGAGAGTTTAGGATTTGTTTGACGTTGCTTAGTTTAGGATGGAACTGGGTGATTAGAGCCGGTGGGTTGGGACTGGTCGGTTGGGTGTTGGTGGGTCGGGGGTTTGAGTGAGTTGGATGTGTGAGGATGCACGGCGAATCTGCTTGGTTACAAGGTTAGGTGGGTAGCCACTATTGACTAGAGCTCCCTGGAAGCGTTGGTTGTAAGTTTCAGTAGCAGAGGAGGTGGAATTCAAGCGGTGAGTTTGTAGGTGCTGGGATCAGATAGTTGACGGTACGCCTCCTGGAGAAGTAAAGACTGACTTTCTCACCCTCCAAGCTGTACAACCACTGCCTGTTGTTAAAAGATAATTTTTCCTTTGGCCGCGGACTAAGATAGCGCTATTTTTTGGCCCCAAAGCCACTATTCCAGACCCACCTTCCAATAAGCACCATACAAGCCTTGGGTGCTTCTGTTCCACTTCAAATATTGACCCACCCTCACTTCCTAGCAACCATCCCCTCGAACGTTACATCTCTTTAGTTATCTCTGCCAGCACCAATACTGAGTTCCTACATGAGATGACCAACCAACCTAACCTAACATAACCTATAACCAACGCAAAGACCTTGTAGCGTTACGCGAGAACCACGACATAATGGTCCTCCCAGCGGACAAGGGGTCCACTACAGTAGTCTTAGACAAAGCTTACTACCTCCAGGAAACGTACCATCAACTATCTGATCCCAGCACCTACAAACCCACCGTCACAGACCTAACCTACACCGATAAACAGAAAATTTCCGATTTCATTACCGCTAATGATCCTTGTGAGGGCATTTCTGAAATGTCTATAAAGTACCTAACTCTGGACAATCCGCGTACCCCGACATTTTATTTATTACCGAAGATCCACAAACAAGATAACCCAGGCAGACTCATTGTAGCCAGCTATATTTCTCCTACGGAATGCTTTTCCGCTCTTGTTGACTCCTTCCTTCAACCACATGTTCAAGCGCTGCCTGCCTACATACCTACAACCTATTAGAAATCATCCGTAAATTATCGCCTCTTCCTTCTCAAATACTGCTTTCTACCTTAGATGTTACTTCCTTAAATACGAACATTGCTCATGCCCATGGCTTAGCAGCTTTGGAATTCTCCCTTAACCAGAGACCCAAACCTCATACCTCTACCACAGCTTTCCTTCTTAACTTGGCCAACTTAGTTCTCACATGTAACAAGTACACCTTTGGCGACAAACACTACCTTCAGATCCGAGGCACAGGCATGGATAGGAGAATGGCACTTCCTTATGCTAATCTGTTTATGGGCAAGCTTGAACATGATTTCCTACAAAATCAGCCCTTGACCCCACTACTTTGGATAAGGTTCTTGGATGATATCCTGATGTTATGGAGTCATGGTGAAACCAGTCTCAACACATTCCTAGAACAGCTGAACGAATTCCGTGTTGTCCAGTTCACTTGGACCATCTCAAACAAAAGAGTCACATTCCTTGATGCAGACACCACTTCAGAAAACAACACCCTTAATACGAACGTCCACATAAAACCTACCAACCACATGTAGTATTTACACTACTCAAGTTACCATCCTTACCACACTAAGAAAGCGATTCCTTTCTCACTTGCACTCACTCAGAGGACAATACTTGAATTCCACCACCTCTGCTACTGAAACTTACAACCAACGTCTCCATAAAGCTCTAGTCAACAGTGATTACCCACCTAAACTTGTAACTAAACAGATTCACCGTGCATCCCCAGACATCCAACTCACTCAAACCCCAAGCCCCCAGCGCCAAACCGACCAGCTCCCGACCCACCGGCTCTAATCACCCAGTTCCATCCTAAACTAAGCAACGTCAAACAAATCTTAAACTCTCATTTCCATATTCTACAATCTGACCCAGACACAAGATCAGTATTCCCACCAAACCTAGATAAATTTTTTCAACATCCACCTAATCTTGGAAACATCTTAGCAATACAAATCTTTCCTCGCCACCACCCAAACAGGGGACCATGCATGCATAAGACCTAGATTTAAGACCTGTTCCATTTTCATCACTTCTCCCACAGTCAGGTCAATACTGCTAATGGTCAATAGTCAATACACACTAAACCCCAAGTATACATGCTACACCTCCAATGTTATATACATCCTAACCTGCAAATTTTGTGATGCCTTTTATGTGGGGGAAACAGGTTGACTTCTCAACGTTCGTGTTAATAACCATCGCCACCTTTGCACTATTAACAAACCGGATGCCCCAATCTCCTTGCACACCGAGTTAAAGATAAAGATAAAATGAATTTTATGGGCTTTAACAGTACTATGGCTTACGTCCGTCCTGATACGGGGAAAGCCCCTTATCTTGGTCATGTCAAAATTTAGCTGTTAATTAAAATAATAAAAGAATATAAAAGATGAAGATGTAAAAGCTCTTCACAATCAGCCCACTGGTGTAAATGGCCAGTATAACAAGGAAGCCTGTAAATGGGCCTTTACAAAATATAAAACAAAACTACACTATAAAACTTAATGGAAGCCTGTAAATGGGCCTTCACAAGATAAAACAAAACTACACTATAAAACTTAACAGTTAAGGAGCATAATCATATAAAATAAACAGAAATCATAAAACTCTCCAAAAACAAGTAAAAGATTACCGTTTAAGTTTAGGTTTATACCTAGGTTTCCCTTTCCTTCCCACGAGATTAAAATCCATATCCATCAGGTGGTCCTGAATCATGTCTGAAGTCAAAGATGAACTTGGTTCATCGATAGTATGTGCAGACTCTTCCTGAGCTAATTGAGCAGACAAAACGTTCGTCAGAGTCTTAATGCTTGTAGCAAGAGGCGAAGTTCGAGCTAATTTCGAGACTTTATACGGACTAAAAGTAGTCTTAACCCATGGAGCTCTAGAGCTCTGCACAGGCGTGTGTTGTCCCTGACTCTGCGTCGGCATATTGCGAGGAGTCTCCGATTCTTTGGGCGGCTTCGGAAGGTCGTCATGCACATCAGACTCTGTTTGTGTTGATACATTAACTGTCTGGGTAACAACCGAGACAGTTTTAACTGCGAGTCTGGCTACATGTGAAAACGCACCAGAGGGAAGGGTGCGCTGAGCCTCTTTTACGCGACGTTTTGCATCGCCAGCAGATATTTTCTCAATCACCATCAGCTCTCTAATGCGTTCTTCTTCTTTAAATACCGGACAGTCACGCGACCAGGCCGTGTGATCACCCTTGCAGTTAACACACTGAGGTTTCAGTGATGTGCAAGGATCCCCACCATGGCTACTGGTACCGCATATTGCACATACAGCAGAGGTCGCCTTACACGACGTGCTGGTGTGTCCATAGTTCTGGCATTTAAAACAGCGGAGCGGACTAGGTATATAAGGACGGACAGGTAAGCAATAGAATGCTGCCTTCACGTCCTTGGGGAGCTGCGGCATGGCAAACGTCAAAATTAACGAACACGTGGAGTGCAGTTCTCCACTCTTTCTAGTTTTAATGCGTCTAATATTGACTACACCTTGGCTGGCAAGTTCATCCTTAATCTCTTCTTTAGGACATCTTGCAAGTCCCAACAAGATATTACGCCCTGACTATAATTCAGTTGACGATGCGGTTCAACTTGAACCTCGAATTGTCCTAGGGTCTTCAATTTCAAGAGATTAGTTGACTGTTTGTTAGTGGATGTCTCCACGAGCAAGGTGCCGTTGCGAAGCTTTTTAACATGTGCAAGTTCGCCGGCGACATGATCCAGTTGCTTATGTATGATGAAATGGGATAACCTCTTCAAACCACCTGGATTCTCTGCTTCATGCTTTACTTTAATAACAAGATATCGTGTGATAGTCGGTACGATACTTGTCTGTTCCTCTACTTCGATTTTCTCTGCGGTGTCACTGGTTATTTCGGTAACTATTTCGCCTTCTTTCTATTATCCTCAGTGACTTTCTCTTCATTCTGTCTCTTTGTCTTCTTCTTTTCCCTATCGGTGCGCGAAGGCGACTTGTTAGGATGTGGTGGAGCCATGATGAATGTTAGCCGTAAATGTCCACACTTCTCCGTCTTCGTTCTGAGGAGCCAACGAGGCTGCAGGGTACTACCCTCATCACCCTTGTCAGCAAGCTGGAAATCGAGGCGAAGTCCAATGACTTGGCGTCGAAATCACTTGCACTCCCGACTGATGGATACTTGGGTCACCCACTCCCCTGAGTGTTGGCGAGACCAAAGGTCCGAAGAGCTCCCCAATGGCGCACTTCCCAGTCTCAACGAGCTAGACCATCCAAGAATCTGCTGTTAAGAACTAGGCGCTATCCAATGGTTCCGCCCCCTTTCCACTGGGCCCAGGGGCCATCGTCAATGCAAGTACATCCTATCACATCCTTGGTCATTGCGCGGAGGCACAACTCACAGCACAAGAGGAGATGAAATTATGAGTCATCTGTGGATGAAAATGAGATGAATGTGAATGTAACTCCTCTCTACTGGTCCTCCTTTCAAGCAGCATAGATGTTTAGCTGCGATGGCTGATTGCAGCCAGCAGAAGCCAGCTGGACGATGGGGTCGCCAATTCCCTACGCCGTTGTTGGCTAATTGCAACCAGCAGAAGCCGGCCGGACGATGGGGTCGCCAATTCCCTACACCGTATACGAGCAGCGATGGTCTGTTGCTCGGGCTATGTAATGGTTTCATCACGTTGCGGTCCGTAGACCTGCGATGAGGTCGCCAATTTGCACACCGAGTCTCACAACACCAATTTTGACCTATCTTTCCTATTTGGCATCATCCAAATTTTACACCATCTGTGAGAAGAGGTCTTTATTCATGGTTTGAGCGCGAAAATGTATCCTGGACTTAACCTTCAATAGATCTAACCCGTTTCCTGTACATTTTCAACAATTTTCCTTCCACAATCCTATCCTGTACGTATATTCTGTACAGTTGTCAATTGTTCCACGCGCCATTCAGCAATCAATTGTTCTCCAAACGATGCATCGTCCGCTACGTGTGGCTACTGTCGTCCTAGTCCTTTGTTCTATCCACGTGTGTGCGTATCTCTTCCTCTACAGCAAGTCTACGATATTAATATCGAAATATGGCGAAAAACTATGTGAGCATTAGTTTTGTGTGCGTGTGTGTTTATTTTTCTGCGGAACATGTACGCTGTATCTTCCTTACTTTTATCATAAATTTACCTTAAATTGCCCTTCCGGCTTTCCTCTATGTTAGTGGTATATTTATATAAAAACACAGCCATATTCAATCCTCTAGTGGATGAGACCTCTCCCCGAAAGAGGAGGAGTTGGTCTACGTGTTGGGAGAGGGGAGCCGAAGCTCTCACTGTAATCGCAACTGTCCTCACGATGTTGGGTCAACACCGAAATTTTTGAGCCCAGACCGGGAATCGAACCGGGGACCGCTCGCACTGAAGTCGAGCGCGCTACCGACTAGGCTACGCAGGAGCTGATATATATATATATATATATATATATATATATAGCTTATGTTCCTTATTGGATCGAAAAGATATTCACATATAAAAATCACTACGATATTTCGTGCACACAGTTGCATATAATAATGTGTAGTGGAAGAGAGCGATGTCCACGTGTTCACAAAGTACCGGATTGAAGAGACAGTAGCGACACGTAGCGGACGATGCATCAAACTTGGAGAA
>JAGDQP010008273.1:37194-63682 GCA_022664845.1 Lepisma saccharinum
CTGGAGCTTGGAACAATAATATTATTGTTATATTGTTCCAAGCTCCAATTATCTACGTCCTGTTACGTTATTATTGTTTATCTATCTTTCCAGGTTGCCATAATCCACATTTTACTCCTTCGACCAGTACCTCAACACGTCGTCTGTGGGAGAATGCCTTTATTCATGGTTTAAGCGAGAAAATATATCCTGGCCTTAACCATGAAAACTCTAAACTTCGTATTTGCTCTGCATTTTCAACACATTTTGCATCCACGATCCCACCCTGTATTTACACGCTATACAGTTATTATTGTTCCAAGCTCTGGAAATCTACGCGCTATAGCAGTATGTTGTTTTCCAAGTTTGATACATCGTCAGCTACGTGTCGGCAGCGTCTCTTGAATCCGGTACTTTGGAGTCACTTCGTTCTCTTCCTCTACAAAGTGAAAACGCTTTTTGAAACGTTGCCATATACCGCTCCGCCGGTCTAGTGGTTAGCGTTGCCGGCTCCGGCGTTGCTAAGGATTTTTTCAAGGCATGTGTGTCTGGAACGGTGCCTATCAAGCATCGTGATACAATTGGGAAGCAGTTACGAAAAAAATATAGTGTCGATCACAGTGAGAACTCAGGCTCTCCTCTCACAACCCGTCCGGTCAGCGTGGGAGCAGTAGACCAACATCCTCCCTCCGGGGAAAGGCCTCATCCAGTAGTGGATCGAATATGACTGTGATTTATTATATATATATCACTAACATAAAGGAAAGCAATTTAAGGTAAACTTACGACAGAAAGGAAGGAATTTACTTACCGCTTATTTGTTCCATACGAGAACACACACATATTAATACAGGTAAACAGAGACTTTTTCAATATTTCAAGCCCATTGCAGGCTCTTAGTCGTATGGAGAGAGGAAGACTGAATACGTGTAGAATGAATAAAAGACTAAAGAAACAGTGGCGCCTTGTAGCGGACGATGCATCAAACTTGGAACAATTGATTGTGGAGTAGCGTGTAAGTTACAGTAACATGGAAGAAATGACAACTTGAAATGAGGAAATGAAGCTGGACAGACGTGTGCGCGAATGCTCCGTGTTTCGAGTGATTTTTCATGAGGAGAAACGGAGTGGACCAAAACAGTAAGTAGACAGATTTGTTCATAAGCATTAGCAGAACGTTACTTGAAGGTACGGACCTTGAACGATTTTTTCTGTAGGAAAAATTAAGACCCCAAAAATTTCCAATGTTAATCATATGGGAATAAAGAGACTACATCCACGTTGGCTCTAAGATCTACACATCATCAAAGTATCATTGACCGAGAACATCCGGCGTCCTTGAGAGGACAACTTGTTTCAAGGAAATAAATTTCCTTAGTCCCGGTTCCTCCACATTGATAATTCTAAGCTCTTTGTGCAGTGCCTATATAAATAACATAGAGGACTAAAAGGTCTGTATCTTCGGGACCGTTGGTGATGGGGGTCATTGGCCTCACGTAGGGGGGCCATTGACCCCGCGGAATGTTTTCGACCCAGGGTTCGGTCGCGAACATTTTGGGGCGAGTCCCCCTTCCCCTTCCCTCCAAAATGTTTTCGACCCAGAATTCGGCCATGAACATTTTGGGAGGTCCCAAAAGAAAACTTCAACACACTTTTTCCCCAGGGGTCTGCGGTCTCTCGGGTGACGTGTGCCCTGATCTGCGGTAACGGGGATGCGCCAATTACCTTCTGTAGTGTATAAACACTAAACGTAGTGTGTTATTGTGGTTTGTGCGCGAGCGAGCGAAATCGGAAATGGCTAGAAAACCCGAACTTGCGGACTTCTCTAGGTCGGGCCTGGAGAAATGTGAAGCTGAATGGCTAAGCACAGCCTCGGGCATACGCGATATTCGGAACAATCACTTTCATCTAAGGTTCCAAAGTAAGGTGAAAAAGAACGTCGGCAAAACAAGATGCAACAGGAAAGACAGGGAACTGACGCAGAGCATAATCGAAGAAGTTTATGCGGAATGGGAGAAAATCCAAAAGGACATACATGGCACTCCAAAGTCGTTAAGGAATAGAAAATTGGCCAGTGACCGAGAAGCGGAGGAAAGCACACCAGGATGACCAGCTACACCAGCTATAGTACCTAAATACACAACAAAGGGGAAGAGAATACTGGAAGAGGATGAAGAGATAACCAAGAGAAGAAAGGAGGAGAAGGAAATGGAGGACCTGAAAATACGACAGGCGTTCTTAGAGGGAAGAATAGTTGAGCTAGAAAAAAGCCAAGCTATGTTAGAAGAAGAAAATGAAAGGCTCAGAAGTTGTGAAATTAAACTGGCCTAACTCCAAACCAAAATGGAGGAGAGGGAACACGAACTGGACAGACAGGAGAGGACTAATAATGAATTGAAAGAGGAGGCCATTGAAGGGAGGCTACGCATCAAGGATCTGGAAATCATGAACGGCCAACTGGAAGAGAAAAAATTGGTATCGACGAAAAAGTGCGGCAATTAGATGAAGAAATCAAAAAGTTATGCATGGAGAACGGTAGCCTAAAGACAACAAAAGGACCGAATGTAACAGCAACACCAGCAGTGAGTTTCGCAGAGATGTTAAAGAGGGACACTACTAAAATCCCGGAGGAGACACGTTTGATAGAGTCAAACAAACGAAACTCTAGACCAACTATAGTCATTAAACCAAAGGAGGTGAAAGCCTCAAGGATACAAGGATGAGGTTGACTAGGACAATGAGCAGATAAGACAATTTTCAAATAATCCAAACAAAAACGGCACTCATCCTACAGATGGCAACAGCGCAAGATGAGGAAAAGATTCGACAGCATCTGGGTATGATCCAGAATTTCGATCTTACCAACAAGAGCAGCAAACGCAACCCTCTCATGATAGTTTATAATATACCATCAGAGATCAAGGAAAACGAGGTAATCGAGGAACTTATTGATAGATACGTACATGAGTTAACTGATGAACAGAAACAGCTAGTTAGACCCAGATTTAACACTGGTCCGAAGAACTAAGATAGGTATCATCTTGTGTTTGAGGTACCCAAACAAGTCAGGGAAACCATATTAAGAAACCCTAGCGTATACATTGGCTACGAAGCCACAAACGTCAAAGATTTTTTGGTTGTGACAACATGCCTGAATTTTCATGACTACGGACACACCGCGGCACATTGTAGAAATGACGCGCGTTGTGGGCCCTGTGATGGAAAAGGCCATAAGAAACAGGAGTGTAAGGATAAAGGCCAGAAGATATGAATTCATTGCAATTCGAGGAAGAAGCTGTGCGGGGCTAAAAGCCAATAAGAATGCCCACAGTATAAACTGGCGTTGCAGAGAGTTATAGACGGGTTCGATTATGGATTGTAACCCAGTTCAAGTCGAAATAATAGCATCACCAATCTCTAAGAAGAAGAACCCCCATGCAGAAAGAGGAGAAGCTCTGAGAGGCGTTTGGAATTCAACAATAATAAGAAAATTGAAATCTTTCGCAACTGGATAACAGAAGGTAACACAGAAACAATGAAAGAATTCCTCTCGATAAAGCAAGAATACATTAACATGGACCAAGAAGAACAAACAATACTCCATTATATCAATCCCGATTTAGCTACCTTCCCTAGGGGCTTTGCCCAGACAGTGGCTTTGTCCCAAGATGACTTTAGTCTCAAAAAGCTGAATTATTTCAGTATAAAATTAGAAGACACAAAAGAATAGAAATCTATCTTGTAAGAAATCGATACAACTTTAAAATTATTCGTATAAAGTCGTCCAGGGAAAAATTTCAAGAAAATCTGGAACTAACGATACATCTACTCTCGGCAATCAAACAAGACCAAAGATTAAAAATAATTGTACCAGCCATAGGAATGGGGCTCTCGGGGGCAGACCCTCAAGAGATATTAACAATATTGAAGACATGGGAACATGACACCGAGAGTGTTGTTTTTGAAATGATAGTACAGGACAGACAACTATACGAAAATGTCAAGAGGATTTGGAATACGATAAAGGACACAATGGAACTGATAGAAGAAGACACCGAGGAGGAGACCCGTGAAGTTGTGGAGAACAAGGATGCAACATAGGTTAACACGGATGGATACGACAGTGCTGAAGAAAGACCACCAACAGGGAAAAGAACGGATGAAGTAGTGCACAAGAAAAGAAAAGGATGGAAATCTCGGATCCCAAGACTATACAAAAAAGGACATACCAGGAATAGGAATGCTGAGGAAACTAATGTTGAAACAGAGAATACAGAAATACAAAAAAATTGAAGAAACGGAGGAGAAACTGGCAGTGAAAGAAGATGGAGACAGGAAGTTTCATCCAAATGTTTTCTACAAACATCTTAACAAAGAATATATCATGTCCCGTTTGGAAGAACCATCACTATTGGCAGCAGCTTCTAGGATTGTGGTAAGGAATATCCATCCAAATGTTAAAACGATCACCTTCAAAATCATAGAGGAAGTGGAAAGGATAAACCTACGTGCGAATAGCATAACAACTGACCCAAAAATCTACTAGACCTGATTGACAAAGTGTTTGAGAGAAGGGATGATTCCTTTCAACTAAATAGTATATATAGACAATTCGTCATGGCATACGATCGCATAATTTTTAATCCAGTGGAGAAGTTTCAGCATGCTGCATCCACTTGAGACAACGGTAAGACGTTCAAATTTGTCCAGGTCAATTTGGACAAATCAAAACTAGCAACACATGAACTGAGGCTATAATGTAAAAAAAAAACAAGTGGACGTGGCATGCATTCAAGAGCCGTACATCAGCAAAGGAAAGTTGTTGGGTATGCCGGCCGACGCCGTGGTGCTGCTTCCGGAGGACCTAAATCCTATGTTGGCAGTGGTAGTCTTTAATAAAACGATCGAAATACTGGTGGATTCCAGATTCACATGCAAATGGATTCAGACCTTCATATTGAAACTCGGAACTGAACTGATAATAATAGTAAATATCTACTGCCAGTTCTCCATCCCTGCAGATATTTTTGTACATAAATTAGAGGAAATTCTGGACGTGTTTTATAGGGGCAATTTACTGATTTTGGAAGATTTTAATGCCAAGTCTCCGTTCTGGCACTGCCCAAGAACAGACGACAACGGTGAGAAGTATGAAGATCTAATTAACCAGCATCAGTTAATGATCCACCACAAAGAGAAACAACCACCAACGTTTCAGGGCAGGGCTGGCGCGGAGAGTAATATTGATATAACATTAACAAGGGGAGGTTTTTATAGACGTATATATGAATGGAGTGTGATTGAATATGCAACTACGAGCCAGTACAGCGACATCAGCTTCCATATTAATTTCCAGACAGACAATAATAATAACAATACGAATGAACCTGTTGACCTAGACTCCAGCACTAAAAACTAAACTTCAAAAAAACTTATGGAAAAGCTGGACCTACCACAAATTGAAGAAAACACAAATTTAGATGAATTGGCTGAAAAAATCGAAAAGGTAACACGTGAAGCAATTACTAAAACAGCACCAAAAATTAATAACACCAAAAAAAGAAAACCCTTTTGGACCCAAAACTTGAAAACCTGAAAAGGAAATTAAAAGCGAGTAGGAAAAGTTATTGAGCAGCTGGGGACCACGAACTTAGAACAACACGTTTGAATAAATACATACAAATTAAACAATAATTTGAAAAAGAAATTTTCGAAAATAAAAGGAATACATGGGGTAAGTTCTTAAACGAGAACCTAAGCAAAGATATCTGGGGCATGGCCTTTAAAATTGTTATGCAAAAAATTAAAGCCAAAGGAGTAATGAACACATTAAAAAAAAGACGGAGCTTTTACGACAAATGAAACAGTGGAACTTTTATTCTCTAAATTATTTCCTGATGACATTGAAGAATAAGACAACGAAGAAAACAAAAGAATTAGGCGTGATACAGAGCATTCCCCAACCGATGACGCGAACCAAGAACCACCTACAGTAACAAATGACGAAGTGGCGGCTCCAATAAAAGCACTTAAATCTAATAAGGCACCGGGTCCAGACGGGGTTAAAAATGAGATATATAATTCCCTGCAAGACTTTTGGACACCATATCAAACTAAACTATATAACGAATGTCTTTGTCAGGGAAGATTCAAAACTGTATGAAAAAAAGCAAACCTAATTATATTACATAAAGGGGAAGACAAACCCGAAGTCTTATAGGTCCATATGCCTATTAAATGTGATAAGTAAAATCTTCGAAAAAATCGTAGTTAAAAGAATAAACGACAGAAGAGAAAATCTACAAGAATGTAGGCTGAAATACGGATTTCGTCGAGGCAAGTCGACCGAAGACGCGATTAATGAGGTTTGCGGAACTATTAACATACTTAAACAACAAGAATGCAAATACGCTATGGGAATATTCTTTAACATCGCAGGAGCTTTTGATAATGTAAGGTGGCCGTCAATGTTAAAAGAGCTAAAACACATTGGGGTCCACCCTGCGATCTGGAAAACAATTAAAAGCTACTTCCAAGGAAAAACAATACAAGTTAATACGGCTGATGGCGTCGTGCTGAAGAATCCGACGAAGGGATGTCCGCAGGGTTCCGTTGTCGGACCTATAATCTGGGACATGATATTTCAGCCGTGTCTGGGAATGTTGAATGAACTTGATCAAGTGAAAAGGGTAGTGGGTTACGCGGACGATCTGGCGGTTGTAATTAAACGAAACAACAGAAATGAATTACAGAATAAAGTAAACCAAATCATATATAGAATGACATCATGGTGCAACAACAATAAACTAACTATCTCAGCCGAGAAGACTAAATATGTGTTAATTAAAGGCAATCTAAACTTCTACAGGGGGCCGATAATAAAAATCAACGGGAAGACAATTAAAAGAGAAAGGGAGTTCAAATACCTAGGTGTTATTTTGGATGAGGAGCTAAATTTTAGAACCCATGTTACGACAGTAAAAAATAAAGCAGTTAAGGTATCACATAAGATAGTCAATATAACAACCAAGGATTATAGAATACTCCTGAGGATAGTAAGGATTTACCATGATGTCATAATTCGGTCTGTAGTTGGTTACGCCGCCAGCGTCTGGAACCACCGAATTAATTATGTACATCTACAGCAACTCATCAACAGGTCTCAACAGCAAATACTATTGAGACATACAGGAGCCTACAGAACAACTCCGGTGGAAGCACTCCAGGTGGCGACCACGACGATGCCCATGCATCTACAGGTAAAAAGGATGAGGACCACCTACTGGCTCAGAAAAGAACGAGAAGACAAGATAGAAGAAATTCTCCATCAACCAGCTGAAACTAGAAGCGATATACAAGATATCCTGACCAGTGCGTGGCAATCATTCTGGGAAAAATAATCTAAGGCAAGAAGAGTCTACAGTATCTTCCCGGACGTGGCTGAGAGGACTAAAATGCAACTAGAAATCGAAGGTGGGTTGCTCCACTTCCTCTACAGGCAAAAGCTCAAAGATCTAAAATTAGTGGAAGATAACATGTGCCACGCTTGCGGGGTTATTGCGGCCCCGAACCACGTTGTTCTTAGATGCCAAGAGACTGAAGATTTAGTCAGAGAACAAAAAGCCATTTTGGGGGAAAGACCCGTCACGGAAGTTCTGAGAACTCCAGAGCTGGTGCCGGTCCTCCGAGAGACGGCAGAGAAAGTTTCATCATGCTACAAAAGAAGATTCTTGGCAAGGGGGCGCGCCCTAGGGCGGGGCAAGAATAAGCAAGACTCCACAAATATGAAAATGTATGAGTGACCATCGGACAAAACAATGCAGTGTCTATGTACGTGAGACGGGCCTTGCGCGTGTACCGCGGCATCCGCGAGTTATTGACATTAATGATAATATATGTATATACGGATATGCAAAAACGTCTATCCAAAATTAACAAAGTGAGAAAATAAAAATATCAAAAAAATGTGAACATTAAAAGCAAGATAATAATATACTTGCATATTAGTGTACCGCTGCTGGAACTCCAGCAGTATAGAATGCCTTGCATGGAACTCCAGCAAGAGACGCTCAAGTGTGAAAGTGTGTGTGAGTGGTGGTGGAAACCAGGATTAGTGTAGTAAACATAGTGAAAACAAACTAAAATCAGACAAACCGACCGAAGGTTGCAGAAACCGCAACTACCTGTCGAAGATGTGCATACCAAACCTGCGAGTAAATGTGCGCTGTAAGAGTGTGAATAATTATCTAGAGGAAGAACAGAAGAAGGAAATATTCATGCAGAACAGTGCATGCATCCAGGACTGACCAGCTTCTCTACTCCTCCCTCAGGATAGAAGACAGCTTGAGGAACAGCAGAGTAGAAGAAGAAGACCGGATGGCTTCCCCTGTGACGGGACAACAACAACAACAAAGCAGAAAGAAGACACCAACCAACGAAAGCAGCAATTAATCTTATTATTCTCGTTACAGGGTGTCGCTGATAAGAAGAAGAAGCCATTCTTAAGTCTATGTGTTGTGTCGTCCTATATTGTCCTATGTGTATTGTATGGTTTTGTAGAAAAAAAATAAAGCAAATAATAGGTAAGGACCCCTCCCAAGCAAATATTCCAACAATCCAGGAACAGAGACCAGGAAAACATTCTGGACGCCTGGTCAAAAGTCCGTCGCGCAACACCAGCTGGCTCGAACAGGTGGAACATAGGAGATCCTTGGAATGCCAGAAATCCGGTAATCGAACAATTTCTAGGGACAAGACTGCCCCAGACTGAGAAGTACTAAGATGTACGTGTTGCACGACCCAGAAAGTGCACGACTCAATTTGTGCAAAGCATGCAAAGAGGCAGGGGTGGTTAGGCGGGCACCCAAATAAAAAAAAATGTATAGTGTGTAAGTTCAGGAGGGTATTTTGGAAGCAAATGTATTGAAAATGTTGAGGTAACGCGAGGGTTAGAATTATCGAAGGTTAAGGCCAGGTTACATTTTCGTTCTTAAGCCATGGATAAAGGTCCCATAAGCTCCGGGAAGGGCGTAAGCTATATTACTATTACCGCCCATTAATGCAGTTTATCTTTATCTTAAAGGTAACCTCCCACAGACGACGTGTTCAGGTGCGAAGAAAACGATGCATTATGGCAACAAGGAAAGATAGATAAAAATTGATGTTGTGTGAGTCGCGACGTGTTAAGGAGACTGGGGCATCCGGATTGTTGACAGTACAAAAGTTGGTGATGGTTATTAACACGAATGTTGAAAGACCCACCTGTTTCCTCCACATAAAAGCCATCACAGAATTTGCAGGTAAAGATGTATAGTACATTAGAGGTGTGGCATGTATTCTTGAGATTTAGAGTGTACTGGCAACTAGCAGTATTGATAGTGACTGTGGGAAAGAGATGATATTGGAGAAGGTCCTACATCTGGGTCTTTTGCGTATGTGGATGCTAGTTTGGGGTGGTGTCTAGGAGGGATTCGTACGGACCAAGATGTTTCTAAGATTAGGGGGCGTTGGGTAAAAATTAATTATGTTTGGTGGGAAATTTTGATCTTGTGTCTGGTCGGATTGGAAAATGTGTAAATTGTAGTGTAGGATTTGTTTTCTCTTCGTTAGTTTAGGATAGAACTGGGTGATAGGAGCCGGTGGATTGGGATTGGTGTTGCAGGTTTAAATAACTTGAATGTGTGACGGTGCACGGAAATCATTTTGGTTAGAAGGTTAGCTGGGTAGCCTCGGTTCACTAGAGCATCCTGAAAGCGTTGGTTGTAAGTTTCAGTAGCAGGTGTGGTGGAATTCAAGCATTGTTCTATGACGGTAAAGGAGAAAGGAATCTCTTTCTTGGTGTGGTAAGAATGGGAACTTGAATAGCGTATATCCTGCATATTGTTAGTAGGTTTTATGTGAACGGATATAGTGAGGGTGTTGTTTTCTAAAGTGATGTCCACCTCGAGGAATGTGACTTATTTTGTTAGAAGTGGACCAACTGAACTGGTCAACACTCCTTACACATCCAGTTTCACAACACTAATTTTAATCTATTTTTCTTTGTTGCCATTATACAGATTTTGCCCGCTACAATCAACATTTTAACACATCCTCTGTGGGAGGGGGGACCTTTGTTCATGGCTTGAGCACGAAAATGCAACCTAGCCTTAACAGTCTTTATCTAAAACCTCCCGTTTGCTTAACATTTTCAATACATTTCCTTCCACAATCCCCTTTTGAACTTGCACGCTATACAGTTGTCAATTGTCCCAAGCTTAATGCGTTGTCTGCTACGTGGTGCCACTGTTTTCTAGTCTTTCGTTCATCTACACGTGCACGTTGTCCTCGTCTCTCCCCACTTGGCTATGAGCCACTAACGGGCTCGAAATATTAAAGAAACCTTTGTACATTACTATATGTGTGTATGTGTGTTCTCGGATGGAACAAGTAAGTTCTGTAGCATATTAATTTAGTTATAGAACTAGTCGGTATATTGAGTTCGATAGTAATCGATCTATAATCGATTGTAGTAATCACATAGCAGTAGTGATCAAGTTGGAAGCTCACAAATAAAGCACGTAAGTCTACTCGAAATGCATGCCTTTGTAATTTATAAAATACCACATAGAAACTAAATAAGAGTATACGACATGACATTGCGCAGTCGCAGTCAGATTAGAACTGTAGTCGAACTGAAGCAGTTGTAGTGCTAAAGTTGAAATACAGTTTGGAACCTACGAGAAAAAGTAAGTTCGCGAATATGTCTGAGTGTATGCAAATTATTGCCTTTGTAGGAGTGCAGCTAGGCCAACATGGAGTCCTACAAATCGCAAAAACCGTTAGCGTGAGTGAAAACTGGCGAAGGTTTAGAGAGAATTATGAGATCTACGAGAAAGCTACGGGCATAAATCTAAAATCGTAAGATATTCGGGTAGCTGTGCTATTACATTTATTAGGCGAAGAGGCCGTACAACTCTTTAATACGTTTGATTTGAATAACGAGCAAAAACGTAACTAGGATGAAGTTGTCAAGGCTTTAAAAGACTATGTGAAGCCCAAGAAAAATGTTGTTATCGAGAGATTCAGATTCTACAGACGAAAGCAACAAAAGGGTGAATCCTTCGACAGCTCTTTACCAGACTTAGAGAAGATGAGTGCATCCTGCGAGTTTGTTGAATGTGACAGTATGCTTCACGACAGTATCGTAATGGGAATACAAGATTTAAATATCCAAGAACGCCTACTTCGTATACATGATCTCACTCTACAAAAAGCAGTTGAAATGTGTCGTGCAGCAGTGCAGGCCAGTACAAAGGAGAAGGTTCCGAAGACTGGTTTGGGGTGGTGTCGTAATGTGAGCACGTCACCAAACCAACATATAGGTAATGTTGACAGTTATCGTATTACTTGTAAGAAGTGCAACGGAAACCATGGAAGGGGCAAATGTCCTATATACGAAAAAAGTGCAAGGCGTCTGGTAAGCAAAATCATTTTGCAGTAGTGTACATAAATAAAAATTATTCTGCTAGTGAAAGTAAAAATTAACAGAAAATTAAAGCGATATGTTCAACGTAGCATCCACGCAAGTGAGAAACACCAAAAGATACAAGTGCCATGACGTGTAGTAAAAAGTCCCAGGTGCATTCACCAAACAAGTACAAGCAAAGAAGATATAAGATCCAGGTCATACACCCCGTCCAAAGTGTCCAAAGCAGAAAATGAAAGAAACATAAGTGCAAAAGTGTCCACAGTGCCAACAAGAGGAAGTGCACAGAAGAAAGTTATTACATGTGGTATTGCTACTGAAAGCAAATCGAGTGCCAAATGAAATCTGAAAATAGTAATACAACCAATAGCAAAGAATGGTTGAAGAAAATTGTAGTGGTTAAAACATCTATAAATTTCAAGCTTGACACAGGAGCGTCCATAAGCATTTTACCATATCGTATTTATAAGCTTGTCAGACAACCGCACAGGTTAAGGGCGTCCAAAATTGTGCTTGAAGCATATGATGGATCACAAATAAATGTAATTGGTACAACTTCCTTAATTTGTAAGGTAAAGAGCAACGATGCGATCTTGGAGTTTGTTGTCGTAAATGACAGGTACAAACAACTAGTGCCAATACTGGCTCTAGATGCATGTGTGAAACTTAATTTAGTACCTCTCCAAAATGTACATGCTAGTAGTGTAAGTTCTATACAAGGTACTAACAAGGAAGAATTCATTATAGCAAATAAAGATTTATTTGAAGGGTTAGGCACCTTCAAAACCAAATGTTCGATTAGCATAAAAGCTGATGCTGTGCCAATAGCTAGGCCATCCCGTAGAGTACCGATAGCTTTGCAAGAAAAGTAACAAGAAAAACTAAATAGGTTAAAGAATTCGAATATTATTGTCAAAGTTGATGCACCATTAGAATGGGTGAGTAATCTAGTAATAGTAGAAAATCCAGATCGTTCGCTTAGATTATGTATTGATCCGCACGATCTCAAAATGGCCATAAAAAGATATTATTGGCTCATTCCACGCAAGAGGAAATGACAGTTAACTTGACCGATAAGTCTGTGTTCAGTGTTTTTGATTGTAAAGATGGGTTCTATCAAATAGATCTTGGAAGTCCAGTAAGTTGTGTAGGTTTTCAATAATACATGGCGTATACAGATTTACCAGATTGTCATTTGGGGTAAGCTGTGCTTGGGAAATATTCCAATGACTTAAATAATGAAGTGTTTGGTTCAATAAATGGACTTGTTGTGTATTTCGGCGACATTTGATCACCGCTGAGAGTGAAAAACAACATTATGAAATAATTAAAATGTTATAGATCAAGCTAGTAAAGTTGGTGTCCAATTCAACGAAAAGAAATTACAGTATAAACAAAAATAAACTCATGGGTCATATAATTTATGAAAAAGTTATTAATCCAAATCCCGAATTTGTAGAAGCTATTCTTAATCTAGAAAGTATTAAAAGTAAACGAGAGTTACAGAAAGTACTAGGTATGATCGGGTACTTAACAAAATTCATTCCACATTTGTCAACAATTTCGGCGCCGTTCAGATCGTTACTCAAGAAAAATGTAGAATTCATGTGGTTTCCAGTACATGAAAAAGCACTAACTGACATAAAACAGCTGGTAGGTTCACCGCCAACACTGTCAATGTATGATCCCAACAAAGCAGTAGAAATACAGTGCGATAGTTCGAAAAATGGATTAGGTTATTGTTTACTGCAGAATAGTAAACCAATCGTATTTGCATCCAGAGCCTTAACCGAAACAGGAAAAGAGTTTCTAGCAATTTTTTTATGCCGCAAATAGGTTTCATGATATTGTGTATAGTAAAACAGTTGTAGAACACACATATCACAAACCATTAGTGTTAACAATGAGCAAAACCATGTCAAATGTTATCTCTAGTAGATTGCAAAGAATAAAATTTAAGCTTCTCAAATATAATCTCAATGTCAAGTTTTTTCCAAAAAAATTCATGTACATAGCCGATTTGTTATCTAGAACGTATTTGCTTAAAGATGTAGCTGAAACAGATGAGTCATTAACTAAAGTTGCCCATAGTTTAAAAATATATGTGCAAATGTCAGAAAAACTCAATACCAGAAAGCCTTAACTAATGTAATGAAGTGCATAGCTGAAGGTTGGCCTACAGAGAAAAATAAATGTTTCCTTGGATTACAAGTGTATTATCCCATGACAGATAGATTATGTGTAGAAAATGTGTAGAAAATATTTTAGGACCAGTGATCCTCCTGCGCTCACACATGAAATGCTTAAATTGTTACATGAATATCATCTTGGTATTCAAAAAACGAAAACAAATACCAGACAAGTTTTATATTGACCGGATAACACCAAAGATATCAAAAAATGATAGCAAATTGTTCCATTTGTGGAAAATATCAATATCAAAACTGCAAAGAATCATATGTATTGCAAGATGTACCAGAATTACCATTTCAAAAAATAGCAGCTGACATTATGGATTGTCAAGGTCAAACATACTCGGTAGTCATGGATTATTTTTCTAAATGGTTAGAAATATTGCCATTGAAACATAAAGATTCAAGTGAAATAATTAGTCAATTCAGGCATATATTCGCCAAACATGGCGTTACACAATCATAGTTGCAGATAATATGCCATTCGGGTCATTTCAATGTGAGAGATTCGTCGAAGAGTGGAACATTCAAATTATTACAAGTAGTCCTCGCTATCCAATGTCAAAGGACTAGCAGAAAGAGCTGTTGATATCAGTAAAAAATTAAGAAAAGTGCTGAAAGGCGTACTTCACTAGATTCTGTTTTGTTAGAATACAGGAATTCTCCAATTATAGGACTAGATAAATCTCCAGCTTAACTTTTGATGGGTCGCAGGTTAAGAACGAAAATACCTGTTAGTAATAGTTTACTAAAACCTGAAATTGTAACGGAACGGAGTAGGAAAAGGTTACGTAGAATAAATGAACAGCAAGAAAACCTATTATGACAAAAATACATTTGTTTCTAATCAAAATGTAAGATACAGAGATAAAGAAATTGGTACTTGGAAATTAAGTAAAATTAAAAAAAAAAAAAAACACCTCCTACATCCTGTTGGTTCCAGAATGAAAATAACAGACTTATTAGACAAAATTCAGTTCATTTAAGACCATCCAATTGTAGCCCCATTGTTAAAAATCTAGTGAAATTGTTGAAAATCAAAATGAAGAGACGGAAAGAGAAAATGTAAATGATGAACAATCAGAACAACCAGATAGTATTCCAAATCAATAACTATGTAATGGGAGACCTTCTGGTAGTATAGAGCCTAGAGAAAAAACAGTAGTCATCACTAGGAGTGGCAGAGTTGTAAATAGGTCCAGATTTGAAGATTTTAATTGTACATAGATTTATGTGTTGTAATTCATTATTACAAATGTAAGAAAAAGTCTGTAATCGAAGCTATAGTTTATGTAGTACGAAATGCTATTTTTTTAAAGAAAGGAAAAGAAGGTGTAGCATATTGCAGTTACTGTAGGTATCGAACTAATTGATATATTGAGTTCGATAGTAATGGATCTACAATCGATTGTAGTTATCACTTGTATGTAGCAGTAGTGATCAAGACGGAAGCTCACAAATAAGGCACGTAAGTCGACTCGAAATGCATTCCTTTGTAATTTATAAAATACCACATAAAAGCTAAATAATACGTAGTATATGACATGACAAGCTCTAAGTAAATTCCTTTCTTTTATCGAAATTTTTTCTTCATTTTTCGTCTTACAGAACAAAGGCTTAGTTATTCAATAGCTTAAAGATTGAATCTCCAAATTTCTTTGTAGTCTTTGAAGACGATTTTTGAAGCATGCAAGTTATAACTATCTTAAAGCATGTGAAATGTAGCATAGTATTGTTTATAGTTATGTATTAGTTATTCTTGTAAAGAAATTTGCTTGCATTTTAAATAACATGTTTATGAAGTTAAAATTAAATAATTTCAAGATCATTATATTGAGTTCGTAATTAGGGTTCAAATTTGACATACCTATCAAAAAACAAGAAATCCTTGTGAAGTTTACGAACATTTCAGAAATTAACAATAAATACGAAAATTATTTCGGACCAAAATCCAGGTTATTCAGCAGTCGTCGGGAATAGGGTAAGAACATGTGGAAAATTGGAGAGGATAAAAAAAGGGGTGGAATATGCCAGTTGTAAACAGAAACAACCGGGTTGAGAGGTTAACTATAGTGTGGTCTACTGAATCTGTTCAAAACAATTAACGGAATATTACCACAGGATATTTTTTTCAAATTGTTGTACGCTATTTAATCAGATGGAATGTGATTATCAATAAAAGAAAGTAAAAAGCTAGAAATGTGTATGTGTTATTTAAATAATGGATGCACTACTCCTGA
This sequence comes from Lepisma saccharinum, assembly GCA_022664845.1. Classification (NCBI taxonomy): domain Eukaryota; kingdom Metazoa; phylum Arthropoda; class Insecta; order Zygentoma; family Lepismatidae; genus Lepisma; species Lepisma saccharinum. Next base: position 53,073 of record JAGDQP010008273.1, read on the forward strand.
TTTTGTTCAGAATTATTTTTATTAATTAAATAAATTTCATAAACAATTCGCTCTTCAGTAGAATCTGTGCTTTCAATCAATTTAACAGCTAAACTATTATGTGAGGAAATTTAGAGATGTTGTAAAATGCCTAATACTGGTGTTCGTTTTTAACATCCCTGACGTGATCATACATGCAGATATCTCAGGCACGTACCCAGAAGTTGATTTGGGGGAGGGGGGTCCGAGGTCTGTTTGGGTGTGAAATTTACGTAAATTGGATATAATATTGCTAAAATTGATATTAATTTCATAAAAAATCTTAATTTTGAGGGAGAGGCCGGACTCTCAGGACTCTCCCCACTCTGCGTACGTCCCTGCGGTATATCCTTATCCTTGCCATTACTATATATTGTTCACAACAATGGTCATGTGATTTGATATATTTCACTACGTGACTCATTCGGGACAAAACAACTTGTGTGAAGTTTTTATTTTAAAGTTTTTAGTGGAATGAAAATTGAGTTGAAATTATTTTCCTTAAAGATTTTATTGCACCTATTACTATTCGGATGGTATATAAAGGATACATATCCAAGTTTTGGGCTCCGGCTTTGTACTAATTTTATGTAAGTTTTCGTTTTCGGGTTTTTCTTTTGTTTGCTTGGTTTTATGATACTATTTTAATATATAGATTTCTGAAAATCATTTTGTTAATCTAAGCGGAGAAGATACTCTATTTTATCATTCGAGTCCTTAGGGACTGAATGAATTTTATAAGCTCATAAAAGGAAGTTGATCCATATTTTTCCATTTCATTTGTAAAGAATGTGCAGAATCTTGGTTAATATACTTTTCATCGGCTGTGGTATTGCGATACATTCCAGTTTGAAATGTATCTAGTTTGTAAATTTACAGCTATAAAAGTTGACAACTCATTCACTTTCAAGCTCTTTGGTGAAAGAAATTTTCATTTGTATGTGCTAGATGGTTTATGTTCTTAAATTTGTGGCAGCAATTCCCCCAATGGTCATAGCAGTGATTGGCACAACGTAAAACACAATCGATTTCGCGGGAAAAGCTATCCGCTTCATCTGCTGTAATGGAAAATAAGCTTAGAGAAAGAGAACGTGTGTGCTGGTAGGTTGAAGTACTGTGATAGCTTTGTACTAAAAGCAGGGCATAGTACTTCAAGCTATCAGGACACTCGTTCTCTTTCTCTAACGCAGTGATTCTCAATCTGGTGAGCCGTGACACACCTGTTGAAATGTGAATTGTTAAGTGTGCCACAAAACTTCTGAGACTTTGATTTTGGTGGCTAAAGTAATTCAAATAATTTCACTCAATACTTATTTCTAAAAAAGGAACAAGGCAAGCTTAGCGTGTGCAACACCTAGTCACTAGCCCTGTTCATGTCAGGCCATATGATGGACTCAAGCAAAATACGTTGAGAACAACTGCTCTAACCTTACCCTCCATTACACCTGATGATGCGGATAGCTATTACCGCGAAATCGATCGTGTTTTACGCTATATACTAATCAGTGCCATGACTATTGGGAAGGATTGCTGCCACAAAGGTTAGAGTATGCGATTTAGTTCTTTTAAAATAAATCAAGCTTTGAACTTGTATTAAATTAAAATGTCATTTAAGTATCTATAATAACTGATTTGTTGTAATGCTTTAAATATAACTAATTCGAAATGATCCATTTCAATGCCTGATGGTCTCTCCATTTAGGTCTTCAATTTGCTGCAAAAATTGTCTTCAAACTGAAAAACATTATTACATAATCAAAAGCTGAGTAGTTTATTTATATTTATATTTGAAAAGGCTAATGAACAAATTTACATAAAAATTATTCATTATAGATAAAGACCAAATCAGTAGAGGTTGAAGGGAATTTATGTACTACATCTACAGAAAACATCTTAGTCTTGTCAATGCAAATGCTATTAAAATGAAGTGATATGTGTGTTTGTCAATGACTCTCCAGAACCAAATGTCTTTAAAAGTGAGAATGTCATAAACAGCATCATTTGAAGATATGTAGACAAACAACGTGGAAACAGTGTAACAATGTAGAAGCAACCTTGCGATTAATCCTTCAACAGTTAATGGATATTGTAATACCCAGACAACACTCTGGATCCTCAAGTTGGTTAAAGAGATATTAGTTATATTGTTAATAAATACAAATAACTAGGAAGCAGACAAATATATTCTGGTAGTGTAACAATGGTGTCCGTCTTCTTAGATTTATCAAAACACTTAAGCAAAATGAAACACCATATTGCCTCTTTCCGTATATATTTATCAGTACAGAAACCCCTTCGGGCTAAAGGAAAGAGTGACGCAAAAATTCTACTCACAAGTGTTTGCGAGTGACTTTCTTTGTGTCACTATGGCTAAAATGTTTTCTTTATAATAAAAATTAAGAGAATAATTAGGATCCTCCCTTCGGCCATAGTGACACAAAGAAAGTCACTCACAAAATGGATATAACTTCTTTTGTGAGTAGAATTCTTTCGTCACTCTTCCTTTACCTCGAAACTGTCTGTACTGATATCACTTACTTTGTAAGACTGCCTATTAAAAAAGGTGCCTATTATCTTCATACAAAAGATCGATTTTGGTAGGCTCCGTATCTCGAAAACCGTAACTCCTATTTAAAAAAAATAAGCATTAATTTACCTCAACGAGGCCTGCAATTCACCCCTTAACCACCCAGGTACCAACCATTTTGGGCTAAAGCAAAAAGACACACAGAATGGCAGACATACTTTTCGATCATTTGTGAAAATTCTGTGATTCGGCTAAAAGAGTCACAACTTTTGAACCCCTTCACCACTTTTTACGTGTAATACATCGTTTGAAAGGTATTGAGGCATAGATTACGATTCCGCCAGTTTCGGCTGCCTATATGGTCTGGGGTCAGTGCTATCATCAGAAATGTGAAATTTTGATTTTTTCGAACCGCCCTACGGCGTCTCAGGAAGGTCCTACCGACTCAATTTTTCTGTCTTAGTGTAGTAAAGAACTTTCAAATGCAAGTTCAAGTATCAAAATTAGGCTTATAGTTCGCTAGAACCGAAATTAGGTATATACAGTATATATGAGTGCCGCTAACAGACTCGTTTGTCAGCGTCACTTGAAGAACTACCGTTCTTCATGAAAATAGATTTACACATCAATAGATTTGTAAAGGAAGCTTGCTGTATAATCACTCATTGTCCGTCCCTCTATACTGATAGTCATTCCCAACAAAATTTTGTTTCCTTTTTTGGACACCCTATTAGTTCAAAATAGGGAAAAAAGTCTGAGATGCACTTTCTACTTTCTTCTCTTTCAATATTTATCACACCTTTTACCATGTTATCCAAGAAAACTTCTTTTGAGACCACTTCAGCCACATTATGTCATTCCTATATAACATTATAAATTATAGAGCAATAGGTTACCAAATAAAAATAATTAGATGTTTAAGAACACGTCTTGATTGCACAACTATCTCACACCAGTCACCTGCGCCATATATGTTTTTCCCCATTAATTATTGCCATTGTAAACCATAATTATGGCAGAACTACTCACTTCATTTGTTTACCATACAATATGGAAGGCAGAAGACCAGTCAGGTATTTCAAATCCAAATTTCAATCTCTTCTCCTTAAGTTCAAGCCTAAACGTTGAGCAGGAAATTTCTGTCAAAATTTACAAAGGAGTTGTTCACGTAAGTAATTAAATTATCATTGTTCACACTTGAACACTCAGTAATGTTATTAACAATCATACTTGTTTTATTTACTTTCATTCTGAATTCTACTGATTTTTCCCCAGTCTTTTAATATTCACTTATATCTATGTCACTAAAGATTGGATTCTTGAATACAAAATTGTCACCTTTCTCTAATCGGTCTCGATTAGTGACAAAATTGCTGCTATTATTATCTAGTTCTGTTACACTAGGATTGTTCTTCTCGATTACTAGATCGCTCCTCTCTTCCAAACCACTGCAAAAATACTCATTATTTTCACCTACTTTAGCTGTATCAAGATTTGTCTTTGCATTTACGAAAGTATCACGATTTGTTAGCTGAACCTCATCACTCTCACTGTTTGTACAAATTCTGATTCAATAACATTTACGTTACGAAAATTACACCTACCCTGCTATACAGGAATCCTCACTAAAACACAAAATTTTGTAATTTTTTGACGAGCCACTCTTGGCTTATATGTCCCACTGAGTTCATTTTTAAATGTTCCTGTCCTAATTTTTCCTTTTAACCTTGGGACTAACGAAGGCAGTGTTGTTCTGCCGAAGGCCCATCCAGTATTTTTTAATTTGTGTTTTTAGTAAGGATTCCTGTATAGCACGATAGGTGTAATTTTCATTATGTTTTCCTCGCTGCGTAACCAGTACGAACATTTACGTTCTCTACTACAAAATTATCTCCATTTACCATCCGATATAGAGTACTATTAGAACGATGGCTTTTTTCATTTTCATCTATATCGCTAGTATTTATGTTTTCAATCGCCAGTATCTCCTTAACCATTTGTTCTGATAACAGTATACACTCCCTTGTTACCTTTATATTAGAGTTCGCTTTTCTAACTACGGAATTTCCTTCTGTTTATAACTGATCGTGGTTACTCTCAGAACTGATCGCTTTACACCCTTCCGTTTCTTCAAACTTTATATTGATGTCTGTAGAACTTCCCTCTTTGTCTTGTGCCGATCGCTCTCGCATACAATATTTTTTATGGCCCTTTTTGTTCCAGTTTGTTAACTTTGTTCGTTTATCGTATGCACAAGTTTTTGGACCATTTGCTATTGCCCCTATTATTAAGATGCATTTCGTGCCTTGTACAATGTTGTTATCGACTTTCAGTTAAATTAATGTTATTTATCCTTGTTGTTTATTTTAATGTTCAATTTTGTCAGGCAAGAATAATAATTTAGAATTCAAATTACAGAATTTTTCACATGCTGAGGAAATCACAATAACCCCACATTCAAAAGCGAATACTAAGTCATTTACGCTCTAAGTCCTGAAATTATATTTTTGAAGATTATTGTGGTATTACCCTAGATACAAATTATATAAATTTTGTTTATTATAGATTGGAGAAATTAAAAGTTACTGTAATGCAATAAATAATTAGGAGTTTTCTGACTTAACATATATTTCTAGTGCGCATACTATAGAAGCAGAAATAAAACCTAATTATAAATCTTACCTTATTTAGCGTATTTAGAGCTTCTTGAGCTGCAATAAGCGCTGGTTCAGCTTTAACCAAATCAGCCTCACAATCTTGCTGCTTTTTACTCACTTCAGCGGCTATGATGGCTACTTTATTTTCTTCTTCGTCAGCTGTAAAAAACGTTTAAGAAAGCATTTTAAAATCTTGTATTTATACCGATACTCTTGAGGAGAATTCAAAACAGGCAAAACGCATATATTTTAAGATTCAAAAAGGAGCATAAACACCAGACAGTTTTAAAATTGTAGCTGCTTACTTTTCGACTAAGAAACTATTTTGGTGAGGTGATTTAGCAGATTAGCTTAAGTACTACAGAGGAGCGTTGTTCTGTAGAAAAAGAACGTGTTCCAACAGAAGGATCGCTTTTAGTAACAAATTCAGCTTCAGCCATATAGCGGGAGTTTTGTTTCAACGCACGACACGTCACTTCCAAGCTCACTGTGTTATTGTGAGGAAGCTGTACAAATGAGGTATTATGAAAGATTCATAACCATCTGGCCTCTCTCGATCGATCTATTCACCTGAGAATATAGACCGTGCTGTAGCCGCCTCCTTACAAAGCCCTCAAATGTCAAATTGGCGTAAATTCATTGACACTTAGCATTACTACCAGTCTGTTCAGATTAGCGTTAATGAGTTATAACTCCGTTGTTATAAAATTTCATTTGCTAATTAATTAAAAGAGGCAGACAAAGTAGCAAAGTGTAACCTTTAGCTCTGGTAAACAAATACCTCCTATATAGTAGATTCTTTTGTAATATAAAATTACGAATATTTTCATCTTTCTGGCTTCATTAACAATCCTAATTGAAGACTTGAAGTGAATAAAGCACTAAGTGCCATTTTTGTGAAAATTGCATTTTCACGTGAATAAGAATATGTTGTTATGCTTATAACATAGCTAAGAACCAAAGCCCATACACATTGCTTAGGGCCTTGTATTGGGTGTTTATAAATGGTGATCCGTGTTGTTTGATATGAAACTAAAAGTTTAAAACTGCTTTTTTCTCGGAAGTTGGAAAAGTGCATGTAATTGTTCTTATTTCTTTTTTCACAATAAACCTTGTGTTGATAATAAGATCTATTCTTTCATAATGCCTGATAGCAGAAAGATTCCTCAACCAAAAATCTCCGCATGAGTGGAGTGCCTGGTCCTCGTAAGCAGCAAAGAAGAGTTGGGAGAGTGTCTAGGCCAGAGGAACATTCCATATACACAGAAAATTGGCCGTGCCGTGGTGGTGTAATTGGTAGCATACCTAGCCGCCAACTGAGAGATCCGGGTTTTGAGTCCCGGTCGCGGCGGCTGTCAATTTTCTGTGATAATTTCTGCATGTAATTGTGTTTGTCCGAACTTTTCTTTAATCAATATTGTACTTGTTGAGTACATAAACAATTCTAATTATACGCAAATAAAATTAATCGGAGGTAACCGAGATTATGCTTTGATTCAGTTTATTGTTGTGATAATTTAACTCTATCCCACTACTCATAACAATGTTATGAGCATTACTCGTATTACATAACACCAATTTCCAAAGTCATCATCTATTTATTGAATGTTTGCGATATGCATTCCACTGTGCTTTCATCGGGAACATACATCTTTTACCTATGGGATATAGTGGGTAACATGAAGCCTTATTTTCTTCAAGCCTTCAATTGTCCATGCTGGGCTGAGAACGTCTCACTTGAACTACATGAAAAGCTATTTGACAGGTCTTGCACTATGATTTTTGCACTATGATTGCACTATGACTAGCCTTGATTTTTCATTGTCATGATAAACTTCACTCACTAAGTGTGCTACAAAGTTGTGGAAAAATTTATGATGACTAACATGCCCCATTAGCCTTGATTCTTCCTTGCGGTGATAAACTTCACGCATCAAGTGTTGCACAATTGTGGCAAAATTGACGATAATAAACTTGCCGCATCAAATTGGCAGCCAGTTTGTTTGAGATTTAATAAATTACATGTCGTAAATCATTATAAACTACGGTGTTAAAATTTATCAATAAATGAACTGATTAACATATATAATATTTTATATAACTACGTGTATATAGACATTACAAACAAATATTCTGGTGTTGTTTAAGCGTGAGAACGCTCGTCACCAGAGGCAAAGCGCGCCTAGTATGTTATTTGATTGGATTCTATTGGCGTTAAAAGACGTACTAACACAATTGGAGATTTAATAAATTATTTAACCCGTATCATGTAGAGTGGGTTTACTCGGGAAAAATCATCCATGGTATATTCTGCTTAGCTATATGAAGGATAAATTACAGGTGCTTAAAACTAGCTCTCGGTTTGGCGTAATGGGAACATGTTGAATAATTAATTGGGTAGCCGAAGTTCGATAGCTGGCAAGGTGAATATTATTTTTTCTTTCTTAAGCAACTTCACTCTTTTTTCATTAGTATTTACAAATGATTCTTCCATTTCCTTCCTTTTGCTTTTTTCAACATTTTTAACAATTTTCAAAACTTTACAAAAATAGATTTACCAAATCCAGGTTAGATTTTCTTCCTTTCATTATACGCAAAGCAAAGAGAAGACGCAATATGCCATCGAGCCGAACAGAAAATTTCACATTATTATGATTCTCCTGAGGTGACTCACTTGTAAAAATTCAACGAATCAGCCTTCATAGCTCAATAACATCAATCAGTTACCTCAGTTTCGAATTTAAAACTATATATGAACTTACTTCATAAACAGTCTTCGTAACATAAAGGACGAGTAAAATGTAAGTTACTTAGAAGATGAACCATTGCGTAGTGGTTACAGTGACGAACAACAAACAAATCTGAAGGTTCTAGGTTCGAACCACATTACAGACAGTCTATTCTTTTTCCGCCACAGGTTTGCTGTTCATCAACGTTTTAACAAGACAGATTCGTAGTAAGTTTGATTGAAAGTTTTGTAGCAAGTTTGATGTGAAATTTTTGTTACAAATTTGTCATTTGTCAGCTAGAAATTACTGTAAGATTATAGCAAGTTTGCAAACTTGCAATGTGAAACTTGCTGTAAGTTTACTGTGCTATCTGGGATTTTTCTATTCCTGGTTTCCACGTGGACACTGACTACTTGCCGACCAAAATGTACACTTGAAGCAGATCTGTCTGCAAGAAGAACTAGCTCCAATTTTTATTAAGATTAAGGAAACTAAGTTAAAAGCAGTTTTAAGAAGATATTTTTTCACGTATGTTTAAACTATTTTAACAACTTAAAATCTAGAACATATATCTTGTAAATAAATATCTTTTAAAATAGATTTTAATTATGTTTTCTATCCTTAGTAGAAACTTAGGCTGACTCCGTCGTTCAGTAAGGTATTCAATTTAATGCTTGATTATAATAATTAAATATTGTACACCAAGTTGCAGTTTTCTATCTGTTGAGTTCTATAAGAATTATGTTTAATTATTCTATTGCTTTACTGATATGGAAAAAATACCTAAATCATTTGGCATTTAATTCCTCCTGATATTTTAATTTTTAGACTAACAAATACGATTGATTGTCTTTATTTAAACTAGAATTACGATTGGCAGCAGTTTCAAAACACGATAATTTAGTTACAGGTAAGAAGAGATAAAAATCTGTTATACCGTAGTTTGAAACGTAATCAGTTTCAATTGATGCAAAATAAAGCCTGAATAGAATTTTATACTAATATTACACATAATAAAATGTTTATTAAAGGTAATTTACATAATTAACTGGAACCCATTTATTATAATAAATTAGCAGTCTGGATTTTTAAATTAATTTTGTGATTGGCATTCCGTCAAGGCAACATTAATAGAAAATGGTTATCGAAACTGGAATAATACTCAAGACTTTAGTCGAAAGCTTCTAAGGCAGGAAAAAACGGTATTTCATATTGAAGTCATACAAATATGGAAAGAAAAATAAATTCGGGCTTCTGCATGTTCATTTGTCTCAACTATTATTGATGAAAATGTACCGGAAAATCGAATATCTGCGAAATTTTATGTCAAATGTTATGGTGCTACAGAGATTTCCATTTGGAGCAACGTCTTATGCGCATTCATTGGCAAATCAAATTGAAGAGTCTCAGAAACTAGACTGGTCAAAACATCTCGTCCGGAACGTGTTCTTGAAGAGATTCTGCTGTGTGTAACACGCAGATTTTTGTACGAACTAATTGAACGTCATCTTGTTCAAATTTCGCGTGTTCGCACCGTAAATATAACGGACAAACCATGGTTTGCTAGGTTCCCTCGGTTTCCTGATAATTAAGGTGTTGGACTCTTGAAGGAAAGGATCCAGGTTCGAGTCCCGGCAGGGGCAGCCCATTTTTAAAATATATTTTTATAAGTTCAAAGAGCCTAGCAGGATAAGATGGTAAAAAGTGCCTTGGAAGGAATGGTGATAAAATATGCTATCATATTCAGCATAAAAAATAATGGCTCTCCACCAAATTTCAACTCTAAAGGTGCTAACCTAACCTCATAATAAATTAAAGTGGTTTTTGGTAGTTTAGCTATATCTTGGTCGGATTTGCACCTATGATGACCTGTTTTTTTTAAATTAAAGTTTTTTTTTCAAGCTCTACAAGATGGTAACTTTTGGAGATTTGTTGGTGCAAAATTAAAATTTTGAGAGAGGTATGAAAATTTGAAAATTGAATTAAAAAACTAACACTACAGTTGGCTCGAAAACAATATAATGTTATGTATGTTTATTGGTTCTATAACCATAATTTTTTTGTTGATATTTTTAAGTAGTTGAACATAACATAAAAAATAAAAAACAGCATTTTTGTCACTTTTAGGGTGTTTTAGATTCGTTTCGTTAGCTCACAGTGGTTCGTGGTGTCCTCAAATTTTGCAACGTTAATTTAACTCATTCCCGACATTATACAATGAAGTTTTGCACAGCGACGTAAGTCGGATGACAATGCAACATTCCATTGTTACTTTCATATCTTTCTATTTATGTATATATTGTAAAAAGATATATTAAATTTTTTTATTACGGACTTCTGTTATCCTAAAACAAATACTAGCGTGCACCGCTGCTGGGTTTGGCTGGTTGTATAACACTTGAGGATTTGGGTCACAAAATATCAACTTAAAAAAATGGACACCGAAATAACCCAAAAAATGAATAAAAAGGGACTTTCCCAACGGTACAAGTTAACCAAAAAAAGGTCATCCGTTGAGCACAGAGATTAGAAATAAGACACGTGACCGGGCTTCTTGCATAACACGTACACTGTAAATACAAGTTTGAAAGCCTCATTTGTGTGGTCGCCTTCGTGCACGACTGGTGAAGACATCGGCTTCTTGAGTGGAGCGGGACAATACTTTTTCTTCTTTTTTTT
>JAGDQP010008274.1:1051-63682 GCA_022664845.1 Lepisma saccharinum
GTCGCTTAGTATCGGGTAACGCATGTTTCTATTCAGTCCAAAAACTTCTAACATCGCGATTAATATCAAGGAAATTGAAATTAAAAATATACAGAACGGTTATTCTGCCGGTAATACTTTACGGTTGCGAAAGTTGGAGTACGACCCTAGCAGATGAACATAAATTACGTGTATTTGAAAATAAGGTTTTGAGAAAGATATATGGGCCGAAACGGGACGAGATGCCTGGAGAGTGGAGGAGACTGCATAATGAAGAACTCCACGGACTGTACGATTCACCAGATGTTGTAGAAATAATGAAATCGAGACGACTAAGGTGGGCAGGGCATGTAGCTCGGATGGGGAAAAAACGAAGATTATATTCTATCCTGGTTGGAAGGCCCGATGGAAAGAGGCCATTGGGAAGACCGAGACGTCGCTGGGAGGACAATATTAGAAGAGATCTTCGAGAAGTAGGTGTTCGTGATGAAAACTGGCTTCATACTGCCCAGGATAGAATCCAATGGCGAACGTTTGTTACTGCGGCGATGAACTTGCGAGTTCCATAAGCCATAGAGTTAGTTAGTTAGTTAAATAATTACAAATATTAAGTAAACCTGCTGCACTTACCCCTAATGTCAGAAAAAAGTGTGTGGAAAATATCTCAAACATGCTTTTTTATTGGTTTATGTAAATTCACTAAATTACGAAACGTGATAAAAAGATGAATATCTTATTCAAACATGCATATTTTATATACGGTATTTTCTGAGATAATATTGTCTAAAGAACTTACTGCCTCTTTTTTAACTGAAAAAGTAGTGATTTGTAAACTCGTGTGAAATAAAGCTCGCTCTGAACTGGAGAAAAAAAATGTATTCATTCTAGAAATACCGATGTAAATATTTTTCCAACTTTGCATTATGTTACAAAAGAAAAAAACGTTATGTGAAATTGCATTATTGATACATTAATATTATGTATCAAAATATTACGCAACAGGAATTGACTTTCTTCAATTTAATAGCGACAAGTCTGTTCTTCTATCAGTATTGTCCAAAGAATATGCAATCATATTTTCAATTGAAACGATTGGCACAAAGCAATAAGTAACAGAGACTTTACGGCTGTTACATAAAGAGCGTCGTTCTTTCAAGGTTTATTAAATCCAACAACAAATAGTTTGGGATTATTACTGTAGATAACAGCACTCTACAACAGAACTTTAGTTGCTGCCATCTGGCGGAATTTGTGGATATTACATAATAACAACGAAGCACAACTATACAGGTTGTATTTTTGAACTAAAAACCGAGTTTGGTATATTTACTAGAGCAGGGTTGGTAGGTTATTTCTACAAAGTAAAATGACAAAATTCACTGAGGGTGGTGCTATTTTGAAAGTGAGGAAGTTTGACGAAAAAAAAAGAAGTAATTCCCAGTCAGGAATGATTTCGAAATACTATTCATGGATTAAAATCGAGTTCAGACATGTCTGCAAAACTAAAACTCAACTAGAATTGAAAATAAAAAATATGCACTCAGGTTGAAGCATTGTTAACTACGGTACTTGTAGAGAATTATGTTCTCTCTTTGATATACAGTATTTCTTTTCGTTGCGTATTGCTAAGTAAAACAATCTATCCTTTGGTTTCAGATGCGACTCGAAACACTTTTAGAGTTAGCGCTGACACTATGCAACAGTTCAGCCAGACCTGTTTCTCCAGTTGCTAAACCGCTGTACCTAGGGCGTCAAAAATATCGATATACCGAAATGGCTATCGGTATTTTGGAATACCCAAAATTCGGTATCACTCATACCAAAGTATCGATATACTGAAAATGCCGAAATACCGATAATACCGAAATACCGATAGTACCGAACAGTTTGAACATACTTAATAATGTCGGAATATTGAAATACTGAATTCCTCTGAAATTCTGAAAAAAAAATTAATACTAATATCTTATATAGAGGAAGTAGCCTGGCAGAGCTGAAACCAGGTCAGTTCTGATCACCCGACCTGACCCGGACATAAGCGATCTGGTCTAAAACCTGATCCGATTCACCCGGTCTGAGAACTTAATGTGCTCCAGTTTCGTAATTTTCGTGCTCTGGGGGTAACACCTCCGGTCTCGGTCACCCTTCAAATGCAAGGAAATAATCAAATGCTCTACTTTGTCTTCCGGGTGACGAGACCTAAATAGGGTCACCGGGTCAGGCTGGGTCCCAAGCATAGACCCGCTCCAAAACTTGACGTACTGATCTATAATAACAATCATTCTAGTGTTGATTGGAGAGTAGGGATGACCAAACGGATCCAGATATCGGATATCCGGAACGGTGAATATCTGGATCCGAGTTTCAGATATTCGCATATCTGGGGCATGGGCACATCATCATAGTCTTTCCTAACTCGTTCGTATTTTCGGGAGATTTTTTCGGCTACCAAACGTTGTTTTGTTTTGGTTTCTTTCACTCTTCAATTTGGAGTATTGTGAGGGGAGAGAGGGAAAACTGAATCATAGAAAGAGAAAAGGAATTGCTGAGATATACATTAATTGCAAGAGTAGTAACATTGAAACTAGGCATATAATAGTCTGTTACTAATACATATATGGGACTAACAAAAGGAAAAAAATAACCGACAGCAATTGCTTGTCTCTTCAAACCCCACCCTCCCCCATCGCCCACCGTGACCACCCTTTGCTTTCTGATGTGGTTATCAGTGACATGCAATAAATATTACGCTATTAAAAGGAAAAACAAAAACATATCCTCCTCCCATTCCCTTTAAAGATTGCAGCGAAGTAAAAAAAAAAAAAATTAAAAAAAGAAATACGAAACTCCTTTTTCAGATTACGTAATACGCTTTTGAGAAATAAAGCCTGTATTTTAGAAAAAATAAAGGGCGTTAAAAATGTCCCTATCAACTAACTTTGGACAAAAAACAATAACAACCAATTACACAATTATCTCTGTAAAATATATTTTTCGAGTTTCAGATACATTGAATTAAATTGGCTTTATTTATGGGAAATTATGAAAGGCTCTATCCAATACCTTCCCCACACTATGCTTACTGCATCCCGGCCTCTCTCTCTCTCTTTTTGTCTCTCCATCCCTTCTTTTCTCTCCTCTACTCTCCGTCTCTCCCCCTCTCTCTCTCTGGAAGAGAAGGAAGAAGAAGGAAAGGCAAATAGAGAGACGAAGAGCTCTCTCTCCCTCCCTCTCTTAACGAGCAGCCGTAGCTCAGTAGTAGAGCGTTGGCGTAGGATTCGGGAGGTCCAGGGTTTTCAAGTTTTTTTTCTCATTCACACCAAGCAAATGTCGGGGTGGCCCCTTCAATATAGACCCTGTCCGACACTTTCCTGAATTGTTTCCCTTCCCCTATTCCGGCTTGAGCCTTAGACGCCTATAGACCAAACATAAAATTCAAAAATTCAATTCTTTCTTTGACTCAGGTCGGAATGAGGTAGGCAGAGGATGGGGAAGGTATTGGCCAGGGCCTTTCATAATTTACCATCTCGCCATTGCAGTTGCATATGCATCATAATAACGAAATACGAGTTCTGGGTCTTTGAATCTGCGACCGAAATCAGACGAATCCATTGGACCGGATATCCGAAACCACGAAGATCCAAGTTTGGGTCTTTTGGATCCGGATCTGGCCATCCCTGCATTGAAAGTACGTGATTACAGCACAATAATTTATCAAGATGCGTGATCTCTCTTGATTTCGAAATGAGTCTGTGGGTTAATGTAAATGCTTTAATGTTTATTATCAGTATAGTATTCTGTAATATGAATAATCAACGTTTTCTTTCTCATGTCAATCTTATTTGTCTTCTTTTCTTATTTTAGATCGCCAATATGTCATTGCTTATCTCTCGTGTAAATATACACTATATAATTATACTGGCAAGGTTAAGAGACTGACATTTGCACCCATTTGCTGCTGACCGAATGGTTGTCAATTTTTCTGTATTAATTTCAGTGTTTACCTAACACAAGGTTCTTGCGAAAAAAGAAATTACAACTCTAAATATAGATAATTACGCCTAAAATTATGCTATATTTTTTGCATATTAACCGGAATTTCGGGGTGGGGGTCCAGGCCAACAACCCCCTAAATACATCCATCCATGAGTACTTCCATATCGATCAATATCATTGTTTTTCGGTATTTTGATATTGTTGGGTATTTCAATATTATTCGGTATTTCGGTATATTGGAATCGTTCGGTATTTCGGTATATTGAAATCGTTCGGTATTTCGGTATATTGAAATCGTTCGGTATTTCGGTATCGTATATCGATAATTGTCGGTATCCAAAACATACCGAAAGTCGGCATGAAAATCTCAATACCGAACACCCGTAGCTCTAACGTGTACCAAGAAATAAGCGGTTTTGTCATTGCAGATTCAAACTCCAATGTTGGATTGGGTGGTCACACCTACGCTAAGATTGCTGAAAGATCTGTCACTTCAGTGCCGTAATCAAGCAGGGAAGATGCATTAAGTTGGCCCCCTCAAAAATTAATTTCTTACCGCGTATTACAGTAACATTAGTGTTTAATTCTTAAGAAAGGTAAAGCTACGATTTTACTAACAATCGTTAAAGTTCCGGTCCCTTGATAGCAATTTAGTCATGTAAGCATTAATTTTTTATACAAAAAGTTGGCAACACTTACAACTGCAGTGCGGGAAAACCACAGCACTTTTCTGTTGTGTCGGATGTTAAATGGCAAGTTTGGCGCAGCTAGGTCTAACTGAATGGAAGCAATTTCAACAATTGATTATGTTAGTCAATAGGTTTGCAACACTGAACAATTTCACCAATTAAGACTGTTCCGGTGGCTCTGAACTAGTCTATTTAAGACCTATTCAACGACACCTCAGCCATGTCGCTACAACTTTCAGGAAATATAATTTGGACACAGGTTGTCAACACTGAGAACGGGACGGGAACAGCTACAGTATGTTGTGTCAAATAATGTTTATGCCAAATTTATTGCTGCTATGTTTTAAAGCAATGGAAATAATTTAAAAAATCATTTTATAGAAAACAGGTTGGCAACATTGGGAATATGCACTCCATTATTTTTCTATTTTGTCGAATAATGTTCATACCGGGATTGACGCAGCTAGGTAAAGCTTAATGAAAACTATTTGAACAATTATTTTATTAAAATGGGTTGGCAACACTGAATTACTACACCAATCAAGACGGTTCCGCCAGCTCGGGGCTAGTCTATTTAAGACCTTTTCAACGATATCTCTCTACACCTTGTAGTTCCTGAGATTTAATTTGTGGACACGGACGGACACCACGAGCGGGAATAGAAGGTTCCGTTTGCTATAGCTTCTCTATCAAGGGACCTGAAAGAACTGTGCGTGGTTATAACTTGACGTCAAATAACCTCCATCCATAAAGGTTATTCGGATGAGTATGTGTGAGCCAACAATTGAACATACTGGAGCTTACAATTACTTAATATCGTCAGCTTCTGTCTAAAGGTGCTGTTATATTGTCGAGCTTGCTATCATCTTACTCGCCCGAGTTTCTCTACGTGCAAGCTCGATAGGGTAATAACGACTTACAGTAACGAGCTAGCTCGTCGAGGAAGCTCTTCAGCAAGCTCGATATTGTAATAGCAAAAAAACCGTCAAGCTTGCTTAAGGGCAGATTAGTCGAGCAAGGCGATCAGCAAGCTCGATAGTGTATACCTGAGTTTCCTCGGCAAAAGGTCGTCGAGCAAACTGTTGAGCAAGCTTGATGATGTTACAGCACCTTGTGAACGTGGACACCGGTGACCCTATAGGCGAAGGCCTGCCTATACAGGAAATATTTTCAGCCGTATACAGAAACTTTTTTGGAGTGCCTAGCGCTGTACTAACGAGTGACTAACAATGTTAATAAATTGTTAATTACTCGTTAGTACAACCGTAATCACTCAAAAAAGAAGAAGAAAGAAACATTTTTTTAATACGGCTCTTTCAATATAATAATTTGAAAGAAAATTTTATTAAGGAAAAGAAAGTATCGTCTTCCATTTACAAAAATAACTCTTAGAGATGATAATCACTGAATATCCATACAATTCAACGATTTTGAGCGAAATTTCCATTTACACAAACATTTAGTATTAAATTTCCCTCACCTAGGGAAATTTCTTCGCACTTGGCAACACTGCGTCTCACGCTATGTGAAATTTACCTTATCACACTTTACAGTACACACTTATTTGTTATCAAAAGTCATCAGGGGTAGAAGCCAGAAACATGCATACAGAAATTGATAAGAAGTTATCTTTAGAGTTCAAGAAGGGGGCAAATAAACGTTTCTATGGTGAAGGAACAAGAATATATTGTCCCTCACATGTCGTCGGTCACTGAAGATTACCATAACGACGAATTATAATTCAGATAAGATTACTTGTAGTAACTTTTCCTTCTAATTACAGGAGGATTTTTTGTTAGCTTCTCTCTTGAATTAGAAAACAAAATACACTAGTCAGCATTTCTTTTCGTTTTTTCTCGATAACCCGAAGAATTGTCAAAATTATGTTTATTAATTTGCGGTAATGTTTCAATTTGAAATTTAAAAAAATGCAGTATGAAAGGATTTCAAATTTCTTTTCGGATATGGAACGAAATTAACTTTTCATGTTATAATCTGCTGTTCCTAATGACACGTATCGTATGGTAAGTTGGCCCAAAATGCCATATCATTTTTTAAGGCTAAATCCAAGTGGTTTTTCCCCCGCTTTTTGTTTTACGTCAATTACTCAAATTTCAGTAGAGTAAAACAAAAATTAACTATCACAGACCAAAGTTCGTTTTTCGTCCTTCAATAATGAGTACACAATTATGGACACCTTATTTAACTAAATTATTCAATGAATGCATCCAACAAGAAAAATATCCGGAATCATGGGAAAAGGCCAACCGTATAATCTTCCTTAAAGGAGATGATAAGGATAAATTTAACCCAAAATCGTATAGACCGATATGCTTGATAAACACGATCAGCAAGATATTTGAAAAAGTTATAGCTCAAAAGATCAATCAAAAAAGGAACGATCTGGCGAACTGTAAACTACAATATGGTTTCCGTCCGGGTAAATCGACAGAGGATGCTATCAATGAATTATGCAAGAGTATATATATTCACTGAAAGATGAAAATTGTAAATATGTTATTGTAATCTTTTTTGATATTATGGGGGCCTTCGACAATTTGTGGTGGCCCTCATTACTAGTGGAACTAAAAAAGCTAATATTCATAAGAAATTATGGAAAGTCATTGAAAATTGCTTTAAAGATAGGGTGATAGAGGTGGAAACGGCGGACGGCGTCGTGGCGAAGACTCCTACTAGGGGCTGCCCTCAGGGATACGTGTTGGGGCCTGTCTTCTGGGACCTGGCCTTTCAGCCTTGCCTAGACATGCTAAGCGGGATGAGAGCAAGTTGAGAGGGTGGTGGGATATGCCGACGACCTGGCGGTCGTAATAAAGGGAAGTAGTCGTCTTGACCTGGAAATTAAAGCCAACGAAAAATACAGGGAAAATGACATCGTGGTGTAGAGGAAACAAGCTAACAATATCATCGGACAAGACAAAATATGTGCTATTTAAAGGTAGTTACAACAGAAACCAATAATTGAAGTGAATGGGAAGTCAATAAAAAGAGAAAGATATATCAAATATTTAGGCCTAACATTGGATGAGAAGTTAAATTTCACACAACATACGACAATTGTCAAGAATAAAGCAGTCAAAATAACACATAAGTTAATTAATATTGCAGTAAATGACTAAAATTCCCATGAAAATAATACGTATATACCACGATGTCATAAGAGCAATTGTGGGCTACGCCGCAAGTGTTTGGAGTCATCGACTAGATGATGTTGCACAAAAAATAATAATTGATCGAGCGCAACGACAACTACTTTTGCGTCTTTCAGGCGCCTATAGAACTACTTCAACTGAGGCTCTCCAGGTCGCACTGGCTGTTCCCCCCCTCCATCTCCAAATTAAGAAATTAGGCGCTATGTACTGGCTAAAAAAGAAAGACCAAGATAAATTAATTAAAATTCTACATAGACCTGCAGAAAACGTTTCTGAAATCAATTCAATCGTGGTCGAGGCATTGCTGAACCAATGGAACGCAACCGATAAAGGAAGAAGATTATACTCTATTTTTTCGAGCATTGAGGAAAGATTGGATATGCAGCTGGAAGTTACGGGTGGTTTAATGCAATATCTAACTGACCACGGCCCCTTTCGACAGAAGCTGCACCAGGTGAACATCGTCGAGGACAATATGTGTCATACTTGTGGCGTGGTGGCTACGCCCGAGCATATCGTTATGCGATGCCAAGAAACTGAGCATCTTGCTAGAGATGAGAGAGAACTCCAGAACTGGTGGCGGCCCTCAGGGGACTAACAGATAGAATTTCCAACTATTATAAAAGAAAATTTATTAACGGCGTGAACCACCGCATATAGGAGACAAGATAAGGGAAAATAATGCAACAGTTTTAAAAGTAAGCTGGTAGGTGATCGTGACCGCGCAACCGCGCCGTGACAACCGCGTCTATTGAGAAACAGGACTTAAATGTGAAGTGAAATAAACTAAAAATGTGAATACAATTAGGATAATTGTGTCTGCTGGAACCCGGCAGAACTAGCGCCTTGAGGCGGAATCTGTCAAAAGAGACGCTCTAAGTGTGTGTGTGAATGGAAGAGGTGCTGATGGATAATACAGCGAGTAAGGAAAGATAATAATAATAATTGTGCAAAAACGATGATCTTCTGGAACCCGGAAGCAAAGCGGCTAGATGGAACAAGTGGAATGAGTGAGGAGAGAGTGCGTGAGTTACGTGAAATTTTGTGTAAAGTGTGGAATAATGGAAACGAGACTGCAGAAGGAGTAACCTGTGACAAGAAGAAGATGCAGTTAATACCAGGAATGGGATGGTGAAAAAAACTTTGTGGATTTGCCAACGCATCCACGCGCACCTAATCCTATGTTTTTTTTTATTTTGTTACAGGAAGAAGAAGAAGAAGAAGCCATAAGAAGAAGCAGCTCAAATTATGTGTTGTCCTGTTTTGTCTTTGTCCTGTCCTTGTCCCCTTGTTTGACTCCTTAAATGTTATGTACTTTATGTTTCTTTGTTGTTTTTTCTAAATAAATAGGATATAAGTAGAAAGGGTCCCCCCCCCCCATGCAAAAGGTCCATATATGATATTAAGACCAGGAGAACATTCTGGACGCCTGGCAAAAGCCCGTCCCGCAACCCCAGGAGTCTCAGACTGATGGAACACAGGAGCTTTTTGGAATGCCGGAACTCCGGCAATCCAAGAATCTCTAGGCACATGGCTGCCCATAGGCAAGGAGAGCGAATATCTGCTCGTGATGCACGTCCCAGAAAGTGCACAACTTGTCTTGTGCAATGGATGCAAATAGGCAGGGGTGGAATGCGGGTCCCTAAATAAATAAAAAATAATGAGTACAATTAGTGATAACAAAAAATTACGATACTAGTAAATTCAGGATTGTGTGCAGACAGTATTGGGACATTATTCTGTCCCAAAAGTGTCTGCCCACAATCCTGAATTTACAATTATTTTTTTGTTAAAACTAATTGTACTCATTATTGAAGGACGAAACGAACTTTGGTCTATGAAAGTTAATTTCTGTTTTCCTCTACTGAAATTTGAGTACTTGACGTAAAATGAAAAAGGCGTCAAAACGCACTTGGATTGAGGCTTAAAACACTCATATTTTCTTACATATAAGCAGCATATTTTTGCATCGTTAAATGTTTCGTAAAGAGACTTATCCACTCACAAATATTAAGTTAGATATTGTTCTATTCCATCTAACTACCAATAAGATACTTTTTTCAAGAACATGTGGAAAAGCAATTTTGCCCACCCCGGGTGCGTAAAATAACATAGTTTCCCAAGATAGACACGGCGTTTCTTTATCATACCACAAGTAGTTATTTATATCAACCTTATATCTGTACCTCAAAGCTAGAACCGAGTAAGTCCAATTTGGGCCAAAATGAGATAAATACAGTTCTGTACAGCTTTCAGAAGGCCTCAACGAATAGTGAATCGATATTTCTTCTAACCCTCCCCAATGTTAATAACGGAAGTAAGTAAATCTGTAAGGTAGTAAGTCCAACATGTATTTAGTGCCAGACTGTGAGTCCACATGCGGTTTCTTGGCTCAATTAGTTTTGAGTAATTCCATGGCTCGTTATTTTAGAAGGTTAAAACGACACTCATTGTTAAAAATGACAGAGACTGTTCTTGTGACTAAGCTTATTAGAATAAACAATATGGTTAACACTGTTATAATTTGAGACTCACGGACTTGAATAAAAATTAGTGATTACGCCAAATTCCAGTTTTCTATGCTTTAGTATTAATGATCTTGGGGTAGTAGATAAAATAATACACTAAAAGTTACTCTAATTCGCTTTGAATATATCGCACTTTATTAGCTTCTAATATGACATCACTTGTTGAACATTAAGAGTACTGTCTTCAATCTTCTATTAAGATATTTCACAACGAGTAAGAGTTCTTTTTCTTTATTCCTATGACGCTTGTTCGCTCAGTTTGTTAACTTTTACCAACAAAGTTCGGTTAAGAAAGTCACTTCTTCCACAATGTCCGATGAATAGTCTTTTATATTTTAAGGCTTTTCTATAAACATAACAAAATCTATACGATGTTCATAAGCCCTAGTACTATTAATTTCAATGAAAATAGTCTCCTATACTATTCACTTGTATTAGGATTTATATACACTTGAATGTACCAATATGGATGTCTTTGCCACTGAACCTATTTGGCACTTTTGATGAATGCATATTATGTTACTGTCTTGACGTCTATAATACTTTAAATCTCGTAACTGACACAATCCAATGTCTCCAAACTACATAAATCTATGGTTCTTATTATGAACAGTCCTGGTAATTAATAATTCTTTCTAAACACAGTTTTAACCAGTTCTAAACACACAGTCTTTTATGAATAATGACGTAACTAAATTCTCTTTCACGGTCTTCTCTCATAACATGGAAACCTTGACGATCTTCTAAAACTCGTCCTAACTATGTGGTATTCAAAATCTTCCCTTAATTAAAGAACAAATTTGACGGTAGCAACTAAATGGTGTGCATAGCAAAACTTCATGGACTATTAACCAGCTGTCTCATGCATGTAACGTTTATTCCTCCTTTACGACCATACTTTCCTTTGTCGTTAATATATCGGACAGTTACATAGTTCTGCCAGCTCCCACAAGCGATTAGCATGCCCCAATCCACAGCAAGATAAGTGGTGGCGCTACAGCTAACCGTCGCGTTCTTGCTAGAGCTCACAGTCAGTTTATTTCCAAGCACTTTGCAGCGTCAGGAAGAAATCTAACATTTTCGAAGCTAGCGAATACCAAAAGCAAGGTATTAACATTCAGAGGTTTCTCTGGCCTGTGGTGTCGATGGTCTGAAATACTACTAGGCCGGTACAATAGACATCAGCACCCGGTCATGTTTTAAGAGTAATTTCTTCAATAAACAGACAACTTACTAGTTATCGTCTTTACTGTGCTTCTTCCTACTTTATCATTATTCTTTTCCTTACGTTTTATTCTTCTTTATCAACATACAAAATCTCTGTACCCATTCATTTCCGGCAAGAAAAGTTAGATCCATCTATCAGCCTCCTGGGCAATTACCTTATATGCTCATTCTGTAATATCATTCAACTGGTAGGTTTAACTCACTGCAAGTTTTATTTACAAGATTCACTGAGTTATATTCTTTAGCTTTACGACATATATGAGACGTAAATACATTATTGATAAATATTTCATACATACTTATAACTGAAATATCATAAATTTAAAGAGTAAAAAAAATCCTGATTTTTTTTATTACTATATCGGTACTCTACAAGATGACAAACAAAATAATTATCACAGTTATTTATTTCTTATTTCTGAACTCTTTGGCACCCACATATAATAAAACAATAAATAGCAGAACCTCAGTATCCTAAATAGGGTGACTTGATGCACCGGAGTGACTTGGTACACCGAGGTGACTTGGTACAAAACGTCATATCAATATTGTAGCTTTCTCGTGACTTGAGTTTTATAGATTATATTGTAAAAGTACTCCATAATCTGTGTGAGTCTGTATTTAATTGCAACAGAGATTTGGCTTCTGTCAAGTGGTACGACTGGTTACGTACCACACACGACTAGAGTGTTGTTATGCAGAATTTGCACGCTCGTCAACTTTTGTTCTGGTGAAGAAACTAATAGTGTGTGAGAGCTATTATATTTACCAGTAGGTAGGTACTAGTATGTACTCGTGATAAAATTCATGAAGTGCTTTTGAACATACGCCAAATAACTTGTAAAGAAATTGAAGACGTGATTCGGAAAAGGGTGAAATTCATTCAGTTACTGGAAAAAAAATCTTACAAAATAATAGCTCTGGCTATGAGAGAAATTCAGAAACGCTTTCTTATTTAATCTAGAAAATACGAAAAAAAAAAAATGATATAAATATGTATATAACAAAGGTATACATTGTGCTGTTATTAAGATATTCGCTGTGGCGTTATTAGGGTACACCACAGACGGTTATATTACAACTGCATTTTCTTACATATTACAAAACTTTCGGTAGTTTCTTGTGCTTGCGGAACAAGACAATCAATCGACTCTTTTGATATAGGTATGACTTTCAGCGATTATGACTCACAGTCGATGTGAAATTCAGGGAAATGTACCCACCTCATATAACAACGATATTCTTTGTCGAGACCACTGCAACAAGTGTGCGTCATGGCAGCTCTTCTACGATCACTAGCGGTTCGTTTCTGGCAGTTCTGCTAGAGGGCATCTGCCTACATATTCGTACTTCTGAATTCCTACCACCTGTTCTAGTTTCCCAAATACAGGAGGGTGGCGTTAAAGGGCTCAGTGGCGTTATATGACCTAACTGCCTTATACATAGCGGCAATTACTAAAAACAAATGCATGAAAACACTCTGTGTAGGGCACAAGTGACACAGGATTTCGTGTCCTTAAGCTTTCCTTCCTTTCTTGGTCAAAAAACATATTAAGGGAGTTGACTTGAAATATTAACTATAGATACGGAGGAATGAATCCCGTTGAATGAACGTTAGTCATCGCAGATGTATTTAAAATTTGAACCAATCGTTTGTGCTTCGTTTATGACGGATTGCGCCGTAGAAAGTTTCGTTTCTGCTGAATTTGTCGCAAAAATATGCGACATTCGATTACGAGGACCTTGCTTGGCGCTCCAATTCGCAGTAAATACGAAGTTATGAACACTATTAAGGTCAATCGTTTGTGCCGGGTTGTGAAGAATTCTTTTATTCGTTGTCGAAAATATTATTTAATTCGAACGTGAATCTGTGCTCCAATGAAATTGAATGTCGCATGTATTTGGACGAATTAAAGTTGCACAAATGAAAATTGTTGCTACAGAATCCGGCACAAAGGATGCACAAGCAATTGAGTTTTAAAATTGATATTTTGCTAACTTTGAGCATTATTCTGCTCTCCAAAATGAAATGTTGGATCTTCTGCGACGAATTAAGCAACAAACAGACATTTTTGTGGTAAAATCCCAGCAAGCCAAATGCCTACCCCGATGGCAGCCTGACTAACTAGTCAGTCGGGAAATTGTCGGGGAAGGTCAGCGCGACACATAAGTGGCGTTTGGTCATCGGGCCATTTTCAGGGCCGTCGTAGAGGTCGACATACAGGCGTAACCCCTCCCAAATCCAGCTCGCTGACGTTGAATCTTTATCGTTTTTTTTTTAAATCCCGACGTCGGTCCGTCCGTCGGCCCTGTCTTCGCCAACCAAATGCCAACATCACTTTGTTTGCTGTAATCGGACACGAGCGAAGTACAAAAAAAATTAAATTAATTGTGAGGCGGGTCGCTTAAAGAGGTGGAATGTCGCATATTTTAGCGACGAATTAAGCACAAATGAATTTTTACTACACAACGCAGCACAACTGAAACACAAATGATTTGGCAATAATTTCGTTTCCATGTTCATATTTTCATCAAATTTGAAAGTGTAACTGCCCCCCAGAGAAACTGAGTGTCACATATTTATGCGACAAGTTAAAAAAAAAAAAAACTTCTTTATAGCAATCCTGCACATACGAAGTGCAAATTATTAATAACAATTCAGATTCAAAACTGATGCGTTTCAAGGCGAACTTTGCTCCTAAAGAAATTGAGTGTCGCATTATTTTTCAACAATTTGAGCACAAATGGAATTGATTTAAGTGAATTAAGATAATATTGGGCTCTTGTAGAGGAAAAGTGGACCGGGTCCCCACTCCTCCAGTCTGATCCTGAATTGTGTTGTATTTCCTATTCATTTCGTATAAAGATACGGGTAACATGCGTAGGACCAACACGGCATTGGACCAACATTGTGTTGAGCAAACACGGCTTTTGACCAACACGGCGTTGGACCAACACGGCATTGGACCAACAATAAAATTGACAACGCCCTAGATATATAAAACCTAAAAACATAATAAAAAATATAATCTTAAATTATTTTTAGGCACTTGCGTAGAACCAACACGGCGTTGGACCAACACTGCGTTGAGCCAACACGGCGTTGGACCAACATTGCGTTGAGGCAACACGGCGTTTGACCAACACGGCGTTCGACCAACACAGGTTTTCGCCCTGGGGTGTTGGTCGTACGCCGGTTCTTGCTGATTGATAAACTGTTGCTCGTACGAAGTGTTGGTCCAACGCCGCATCCCCAAAGATACGACAAAATAACCCTCAGATGCAGGGTTGCCACCCGTCCCGATTCTGTTGGGGGCTTACCGACTTTTGGCCCGTTGTCCCGCGTCTCGATTTAAAGATCGTCGGGACGCAGATTTTCATCGTTCAGAGTTGAAGTGTAAAGAATATTTTGTTATTGTTTGGCATTTTCAATCAAACAGACATCAAACTACACTTATTATTGCTACGAGACATGCAAATATGATTTTAACTTTTGTATTTCTTTATGTCTTAAGGTTCCAAGTAAGTTCCTTCTCCCACGCATGATTTTCAGTGCTTAAGCACACAAGATTCAGTACAAGATGGCGCCCATTTATAAAATTGTGAAAAAATAGAGTATTACTTGCCTCTGCATGATTAGTACTTTAAAGACACGATTGTTTTCCATATTTCTTAAAAGTTTATATTTCTTAAAAACATTTTTTTTTTCTGATTGACAGGGTGGAGAAGAATGCGATTTTAAAAAAGTTTTGGTTAAATAATTATATTAATCAGAAAAGTACAATTTATTTGAGCTAAGTCGGCAGTAATTCTAAACTTCAGAAGTCCAGGATAACCCTAAGCTTAAATAATGTATTTTTTATTGGAAATCGGAAACATATAGAGGTTGCGTCCGAGGAAGGGGGTCCCCAGAGTCCCCAGAAACTCAAAGATTTGTACAGAAGTAGCAGCCCTATAACTTTAGACGCCATTATACATATTTAATATACATCATAATCGGACACTGTTTGGAACTCCACATAAGCCTGTGTACCCCTCCCCAAACCAATGTTTAGATACGTGCCTGGAAAATATCCCCGGACCTCCTATGTACTACTACACTCAGACCGCCCGTACAGAGCATGTCCCGATTTTCTTGAACGAAAATGTGGCTACCCTGCTCAGATGTCAAATTGACATCTGATTGCATGACGTCAGATCGGTGAAAACAGTTCATTCATGAATAACTACATTTACTGATAGATCACGATTAAATTATTTACTTACAAACGATTTAGATACACGACTTCCATTCTATTTATTTAATATAATATCACTAAGAATTAAGGGCGTCGATTTGTGTCTAACTTTGTGGGAGGGGGGCGGATTCAGATGTGTGTTTTGTTGGCAGATAAGAAGGCACATATGATGATCTTAATACAAATTTAATTCAGATTTTACCTAATATCATACATTCATTGTATACATATAGTCACTATGAAGGCTTCCCCAGGCCCAGCTATTACAGAATTTAACTATATTTGTAAAACGTTAAAAAAAAGTTCACTAAAGCAATTTATGTTCTAACTAATAAGAACAAAAGTTTCTGCTGTTAGTAGAAAAAAAACTTAGAAAATAATAGAAACTGATGTTAGTCTATGCAGAGGAGTTACTCAGCTTTTCCAGATGTGGTTCTTTTTCTGTCCGACTCACCCTTTAGCCTAGTAGCGTAGAAAGGAATTTGTCAAGGGAGGGGATATTTAGAAAATCATATCCTTGACAGTGATGCAACCCTCCCAACGTTTTTAAATATCGTCACCTTGGAACCGGAAGGCGCTGTGTCCACTTTTGCTATTGAGAAAAAACAGTTTTAAAGTTTGAAGTTCCATTTAAAATCTATATAAATGCATTTCATTTCTAACATTTCTAGCCATTTGGAGATCGTTTTGTGGTATATTATTTTGGGGGTTGATGCCCTTCAACGCAAGTTCTTTGACTGCGGTGTTAACTCTATTTTGCCAAAAGGTGATATACTGGTTCCAAGCTGACGATATGTTTCGGGGTTGGTCATTCGTTTTCCCCTTCTACTAATGCGTATCTCCCCTTGGCAAATGTATTTCATTGATAAATCCCTCCCTGAAACTCGTGTGCTACAGTACTTATATAAATTACATCACTCCCCTCCCGTGGTTAAAGGAGTTAATTCGTGCATTGCTTGTGTTTTTTCTGCAGTTTCGTGCATAAAATCGATTAAGACAATTTAGTAAAGAAAAAGATACAAAAGGAAAGAAAGAAAAAATGAAAACGTCATCTTCTGTCGTTTAAGGATCATTGATTATGATTTTATTATAATTAAAGAAAAAGAAATATATACAAGATAAAAAAATAATAATTAAAATGATTTTAAAAAATCCCTTTCGGTAGGCCTACAGGCTGAGGTAGATCTCGAAGTTTTTTTTTATTTTCAAAAATTCAAATCTCGCCTTATATGAGAGCTATCGAGAAACTATTTATTGTTTTGTAGATTACTCATCAAGAGCTGTTCAACAATACCTCACAAGACACACACACACACACACACACACACACACACATATATATATATATATATATATATATATATACTAACTTTGTTTCGCTTGGAGCGCTGCCCCCAGATCCCCGTAGGGGTTTCGCCCCCCAACTTCAATGCTTTTGAGAGGATGTGCCTCCTTTATCTTAACCAAAATCTCACTGCAGTACTACACCACCATGGTATCCATCTGCACCCTCCCACTGGGGGCTGCGCCCCCAAATGGGAGGTTTGCCCCATTTATTGTAACCTACTCTTGCTCATACACCTTCAAAGAAAATTTCATTTCTCTACCTTCAATGATTTGGAAATTGGGTTTTTGGGGCGGCCATTTTCGATCCAAGTTGACGACTTTTTGAAAGTGTTCTTATATTGTCGTGACCTACTTGTGATGGTACATATTTAAGTAAAATTTCATTTATCCAGCTCAAACGGTGTGCAAAATGAGATTTTGGGCGGTCATTTTGGATCCAAGATGGGGACTTTTCCCAAATGTTGTAATATTTCCCTAAACTACTCGTCATAATGCACCTTTATGCCAAATTTCGTATCTCTAGCTCAAACGGTGTGGAAAATGTTTTTATAGGTCCGTCGTTTTGGATCCAAGATGGCGTCTTTGGATACATCATGTAATATTTTAGTAACATACAAATGATAATGTATAGTGTTACCAAATTTTATATTTCTAGCTGCAGCCGTTTAGGCTGTGTATTCTGTACAACAATGGGTTCAGCGGCCAATTTGAATCAAAGATGACTTTTTCAACATTTCGTAATATTTTCTTGAACTACTAGTGGCAATACACCTTTATGTCAAATTTCGTATCTCTAGCTGAAACGATATGGAAAACAAATTTCTTACTTCCGCCATTTTGGATCCAAGATGGCGTCTTTGAACTCAGGTAACATTTTCGTAATCAAAAAGTGATGTTGTACCTTTATGCCAAATTTTATTTCAATAGCTCCAGCGGTTTAGGCTGTGTTTTCTATACAACAATGGGTTCGGCGGCCATTTTGGATCCAAGATGGCGACCGATTTTGCTCATTAACGAACTTAACCGAGCTATTAAGCCTAGAAACAACATATAAAAATTTGGTTCAAATTTCTTCAAAATTATGGCCGCTAGCGTGTTAATATATAAATATATACTTTCATATCGTATCGATCTCAATAGGTATATTTTTCTTCGAAATCTACCTAAAAAGCTTTTTTTAAGATGGACTAAAAAGTAAAAAAATAATAAATTGAATTAATCTTATGAATCGAAAAATAAAAGCGTGGGTGCTCTTAGATATTATGATTTTACGATAAGGTAAGCAAGAGCACCCACGCTTTTATTTTCCGATTCATAAGATTAATTCAATTTTTATTTTTTATTTAACTTTTTAGTCCACCTTTAAAAAGCATGCTTTTAAAAAATCCTATTTCAATTAATGTTTTATGTCCCTGTGAGATAGGCAACGCAAACTTCACACAATAGATGCGGCGTTGCGTGCATTTAAGGATAATTTCCAATTATTTATTTATTTAATTAATTAATTACAGTTAACTGCATTATTCTGTCGTATATCTAATGATTGGATATTGCATTGTCAACCAGTTCTGAGCTATGTTTAAAGTTTCAAGTCTGTAGCTCGTCGGGAAGTTGGTTTAAAATCGATTGCAAAATTTGTACGGAACAGACAGACAAGAAAGAGAGTTAATAAAAACGTGGTAAAAAATAAGTGACAAGAAGAACTCACAAAAAAGTAGGAGTAGACTTGCACGACGAAATATATTCTTCAAACTGCTGTTTGGATGCAATTACCGTTTACCGTTAATATTGTAATTTTTAGTTTCTAACACAACCTATAAATAATGAAACTATATAGGTGAGAGAGAAGCTCCTTGAACCATGCCTGTCGAAATCAAGAACCAAGTATTAAAAGAAGAAACAATATTTGTCCAATAAAGCAGTAGCGCGGCGTGTACTATAGCACACGAGTATCAGGGAGGGAATTATCAATGAAATAGATTTGCCAAGGGGAGATACGCGTTAGTAGAAGGGGAAAGCGAATGACCATGTATTGTAGAAATAGAAGAACAAACTTCAACTTAGTATTTTGGGGCCCCCACATCAAGAGGGCCCACTTCAACCTTGGGGGAGGGGTGGAAGTCTTATCCGGGATTGGCGCCATTGCTACAAATTATGTAGTTTATTTCCAAAACCGCCTTTGTCCATACACCATAAATGTTGGGAAATCGACAAAAGCAATTGTAATACATTTCTTATTCTTCAAAATTGGAGAAAATTTGCAGCCATGATTATGTTAGACATAGTGGTAGAAGTGTTAGTGTCCTAGATTTGCAGTATTCATTAATCTTTTTAAAATATATTCTTCTTTAGCTCTCGCATGATTAGAAGGCTCACTGAGGATATCTTTGTCTCAGAATGGATAACGAAATAAAAGAAAATTAAAGCGTAATCAACATGGATTCTTCTCCTTTAATTTCAGGAAGGAATTCCAGATGTCGAACTTCAAGAGACCAATAGCTCTACCTCTTCAACAATGGAGTCAATTTGGACAATTCCGTATCGAAGATGTAACGAAGGACCGAGTGCCTGAAATTCTTCAACAAATTCGAGAGGATTTCCTCAACGATGAACCTATGTGCAGCGCCGTGAACTTCACTGAAGATTCCTTATCCATGGAAGAAGCTGTGGATTTTTGGATGCAAGTCATGCAACAGGAGGTCAGTGTGATGGCTGTTGATGAGAAGACTAATCGCATTGCAGGGTTCAGCTGTTTGGCAGTGAGCCAGGAGGAAGATCCAGTAAAAGAGTTCCACTACAAAGGTGAAGCTATTCGCTCTTGTCTGCAGTTTAGAAAGTACTGCAGAAGCTTAGTGAATGTGTATGAAACTTACCAAACTGATAAATGCATGGAAGGAAGTGGATTATCTGTGAGGCCCAGTTACAGACGACAGGGGCTTGGACTTGAACTTTCGAGAGCACGATTTAATCTGTGCCAAGCCATTGGTGTTCAAGTTACGACAATAGTGGCAACATCGTATAAGTCACAAAGTCTTGCAACGAAGTTAGGGTATAAAGTCCTTGCACAGGTTCCGTACAGTGAATATCAAGTAGATGGAGTGATTGTTTTCAAAAACATTACAAACACAAAGAATTGTCTTGTAATGGCGACTGAGATACCACCACAGAGATGCTAATGAGTGAGCAGCAACTTCCTCCCCCTGTTTACTATTAGTTTGTTATTTGGAGTTGGTGGAAGATGTGAATTGGAACAATCTGTCGCAGTGAGAACAGCAGTAACTTCATCAATAGTTATTAATTAAATTGTCATGCAATTTAACTGTATGCAATGAAGTATGCACATGGATATGTGGATTTGGTGTTTGTAAATCATTATGATAACAATTATGCTATATCTCAAATGTTTCTCCCCAAGTAGGCCAGACTAATCTTAGAAAGGTTTTCCTTAATAATGTATTTTTTAATACACTATCAACCAAATAGAAGGCTAGTCCCACCGTTTTATTGTTAATTAATTACTCCCTTAAAATTTACGTAGCCTTTAGTATTTAGTAATTGTCCATTGGCAGCTCTTAAGTAAATTTTGATTGGTACTATGACTTAATTTTGTTTTACCATCCAATATGTGCATCACATTAACATAACTACCTGTATCAATTTGTAATTTCACATTGACCTTCTTAATCTTTGCCGTTGTAAAATATGGTTCCTCTATACTAGAAGTGACATTGCTAATCGTAATCGGATCCATGTTTAATTCTGGATGCTTTTTGGTATTGCTTCTATCTATCTTAAACACACATTTCCTTGACTTTGATATATTGCTCCATAATTTGTGATATATAGTTTGTACTATGGATGCACAGCGAGTGAATAGAAACTTAATAGATGCCATAGTCAATATTTCATAAGATTCTATTTTGTTTCGACCAAACTCTAAATACAATCTATATTTCACTTAGTGACAATCTCGATAGCCAAAATATTATAAGTTCTATTTCCTTTACAAGATCAAGTAATATTAGATTAAGTTTAATAATAGATTCGCACGGGTTCATCTATCTAATTGTTATCTACAATTAGACCAGAAATGTCGACATCAATCTTGAAATAGCTAAAGACAAATGTATATGAAACAGGAAGGAGAATATATATCAAAAGTAGAACTTCTTTATTCCAAAATCACATCAGGATCTTAACTTATGAGATCCCAAATTATATCTGGAAAAGACATTGAAATTCATACATTGTTTACCTTCGATATAGGATTTTAGAAATTTACCAAACAGCTGGATTTGTTTATTCATCTCACAAATGTCGTATTTAAAGATCTTTTACGCAATAGACATAATCAGAAAACCATTTCATCCACTTCAAATAAGCCACTTTAATGCTAACTATTAAATCCAGACAAACCTATATTTATGTTACTTGAATTACGAGCCATGTAGAAATTCTGATCTTGAATCACTGCAATCAACTCTGAACTGAACTAAAAATCACTAGATTTTCTAAAAAAATTCTAGATTCATATTTTACATAGAAGTACTTCTTGGCGGAGTGCCTGCTTTTGTTTGGAGAAAACTGACTTTGCTTCTGATGAGTTACCCCCAAATATAATGCCAGAGTTTATTATGGGATAAATCAGTCCATAATAAACCTGAATCAACGTGTTAATGTTTAAAGTCTCTTTTATAATTCTGTAATCACTGTCTAAGTTACTGTACCAAGAAGATAATTATCCCACATATGATCCGTTTTCTAAAATGTTGAAGATTTTTTCTTTCGTCACTAAAGTAACTGTTGGATAGAAGAAATAGGGCCACGTTTAGGTTAAGCCAAATTTATATATAATTCATATCTATGCAGTGTAGAATGTTAATTTGTTGGATTTGGATTGTTTAAACCGGTTTGTTTTACAAGGTGGATTACGAGGCTCGTAGATATTTTCAAGAATGAAAATATATCTATTGATCCATGATTCTCGAGTAATAGACCAGATGTTTGAGCTTTGCTTCAAGCTTTCAACGTCACTCAGCGATGTCAACTTTAGGAATAATTCCTGAAGATGACGTCACTGACTGACGTTGAAAGCTTGAAGCAAAGCTCACATTTCATCTGGTCTATTACTCGAGAATCATGAATAGATAATAGACGCCAGAAAATACTACAGTCTACAAGATATATCTTGTTTGATAATATTGTGGACGATTCCTTGAATCGTCACGTCTAATTCATAATTTTCGGCATAATGCGGACTAGACGTAGCGTGTTCAGTAACACACTTCAAGCTTCAGATGAAAGAGCCTAACTAATTCCTAATTCGTCATACGTTCGCCACTTCGTCATACTACGTCATATGACGTTATTGTCACTCGCCTTTCTCCATCTACGAGTTCAGCAATACTCTTAGTGTTGTTTACGCGGATTACCCGGGAAAGATACCGCTTGCTCAAGCTTACATTTATTTCTTGGTTTTTACATTCTTTGCGTGTTTCTTTGTTGTTACATACTCAACAGACTTTCTTATTTGTTATTTTACAAAACTGAGCTTCGTTATGGAACTTTTACAAAATTATGAATAAAGTACATCTTTAGACATGTGTTTTTCTGGGTCCGTCTCAGTTTCCTCGACCCGGAGCGGGTGAATATCTTCTGACACTTTTGAGTCAAAATTAACCTTTGCACAATGAGGAATTAATAAATCATTCCCTATCAGCATTTTATTGTTTGCAAAATTGTCAACAATACGGAATAAGTGATGAAAAGTGTGATTTTGTACTCGGAATTTCACAATCACTACTTGACCAATGTTAACACATCCCGCATGATTCTACTATTGATAATTTTAGTAATAGTACGTGAAATATTTTTATCTATTAAACTGATTTGTGACGCGGTGTCTATGATGGTGTCATATTCTTTGCCTTTTACTGTGATGTTTGAATAAGCAATGTCATTTTTACATTCTAGAGGGCACTTTAAGATTTTCTGATGTGCTGTAGCTTGCTTCTACCAGCTACAGCCATTTCTAGTTTAAACACTGCGACGTAGGTTTGATGCAAGCATCTTTAGTGTGGTTCGCTAAACCACAGTTGAAACAATAAAGTGTTACTGTGGGAGTAACCATCGTTTACTGCATTTCCTCATTACCGTTCTGGATCGCCGGTACAGTTAGAACTCTCTGTTGGTATTGATACGGTTGTTGTTGATACCCTTGTTGATTTGACCACTGATAATGGTTCTCGAACTGGGGTGGGTATAGATTTCCGTAATTTTGACCATAACTGACACATCAGTAACCACCTCTTGGATATTGGGAGTTTGTAAACACTCTCCCACGTCCGCGATTATTGTTACCTCTAAAACTACCTCTATTTGAATGAAAATTTCCATTATTTTTGTTGTTATAATGATTCTAATTACCACGACCTGAATTTCCCCATAACTTTTGATTGCCACGGTTGTTACGTTGGCTATCTGTTTCACGTTGTTGGAAGTTACCTCGCACATTGTTACCTTGCTGATTATTGTTACTCCTATTATTACCAGAATATTTTGATTCTGT
Organism: Lepisma saccharinum; assembly: GCA_022664845.1. NCBI lineage: Eukaryota > Metazoa > Arthropoda > Insecta > Zygentoma > Lepismatidae > Lepisma > Lepisma saccharinum. Next base: position 24,794 of record JAGDQP010008274.1, read on the forward strand.
GAATTTTGATTCATCATGAGAGTGAGTTTTTCTAATGGTTTAGTTATTTCGGTAGTTGAATCGTGCTTGGTGTGTTCTCTTTTCTCTTTTTCAGCTACCTTAAATTTATTTTGATGTTTAGCATTTTTTCTTATTACGTTTTTCACATTTTCGCTTATTGTACCTTGTACTTTCATACGAAGACAATTCGAACTCTTGCTTTGCTGATTCTGCAGCTGTCAAGTAATTTCATTCTTGTGAATCCACATCAGATTCACAGGATTTTAGTTTCAGACTCGCTTCGTGTAAATTGCTTATGTTTACTCTTAACACGAACTTTGATTTGGCTTTGGCCTTCAGTACTTCTTTCCTACGTTTCATGCTTAGCTTACTTGCCTCGACAGAAACCAATGCATTTAATAATTTTTCAACTGTATCGTACACTCGGATTCCTACTATGTCCATACAATATGGAATCCTATCGCGTAGGATTTGCCGATTTTCAACTTTTGTGTTTATTTTAGTAAATGCCTCTATTATTGGCTTTATAAATTTCTTATAAGTTAATGCATTTATATTTTTCTTATCAATTCGGAGCTGTTACCAGTTTCGACCTTTCCCTACAAAGGTAATCGGTAACAACTCACAAACTATTGCTCGGAAGCTTGGGTTCGAGTCCTTGAGCGAAGTAAAATACATTAATTATAAGTATGAAGAGAAAATATTAAACAATAATACAGGTTCACACACTTCGATTTCAGTCATGGCTAAGCAAATCTAAAGGCTGACGTAATAGAAGCTGTCACAGTTCTATGTTTGAGATTCTGGCAAAGAAATTAGATTGTTTTCACTGGGGTATGAGGGAATAAAAGTTTGTGTTTTGTCGTTACAATTGTTTGTTTTTCTAATAAGAATGTTTATTCAGTCAACTTATATATTTTACAAACTGATGTAGTGCACAATAGTTTGTATTCCATTTGAAGTTGTAACTGCTCATTTTTGGAAGAAATGTATTTAGTAGTGAAATCAAATGTAGCTTGATGTGTCCATGATTTGTTTTTCATTCGTTCCAATATTTTATCATGTAAAATGTAAAGAAATATACTTTTTCTAGAAAGAAGGTCAGGCTTTAGATACATCTCTGAATAATTCAAAATAGCTAAGGTTAGGTTAGGTTGAGTAACGTAACTAAGAGCGTGTGGGCCTCCCCGCAACAAACCTGAATGGTCTCCGCAAGTTACTGCACATCGAAACTAAGCTTCGTAAGTAGGCCCCCTTCAACAGAAGGATCCTCTGCATTGCGGGCCCGCACACCAATGGTTAGGTTAGTCTTTTTTTATGTTACTTTAAATACAAATTAATTATTTAATTGCGCTTAATGATTAGATTCTCTCGAAATCGGATCCGCAATTATTGATCCAGGAATATTTACTCCCCATTTGGGGAAGTATCTAAAGTTTATCCAACAAATTTAGTCTGGAAAGAAGTCTGTTTATATCCATCTGCACCTTTACTGGCACATACAGATGCAGAAAGTTTCTAGCCAATTGAACAATGAGAAATGTTTGAAACATTTGTTGCAAAATTTCTCCCAGATAAACATATTACTACTAATAAAAGCATCTTTAAAATATTTCTGAGAAAATAAAACTCTTTCTAAGATCTTGACTGTAAAATTAAGTAAAACTACAACTATTATTACACTGATTATTAGCAAGCACAGAAAATATTATCTTAATTTGATCTTTAAATAAGGAAACATAATCCAGTTAATTTTGCTAGTAAAATAAAATGGTAGTATTTGTCATGCTCAAGCATGAAAGTATTGCATTAAAATATATTTACATACGCAAGTAGTAAATATGAATAGTAATAAAAACGCAATGCATATGTAAGATACAAAATATACATTTATATTTATGTAAGAAAAAAAAGAACAGTGATATGGCATGCATGAGCTCCTGAGTAAATTTACTGTGACGCCATTTTACGTAACTCACGTCGTCAAAAAATGTAAAGAGTTTGTTCATTGTCACGTTTACAAATAAATTAACTTTAAAAATGCGAACTGCTTTCAAATTCTTTAAAAGATAATACAATATTAATAGTAATTAAGGAAACTTATTTATTGATTACCCTACAACTTTGAAGATGGCGTAATGATATGGTAGAGTGTTTGTCTAAAGCAGTGATTAAGAAAACTGTGTTCACAGCAATGAGTGATTTTAAACATTAACAGCTTGATGCAACTCTGGATTTTCAGCATATAATTAAAATTAGAAGTGTTTAAAACCTTAAAACTGCACTGTGGATATAGTGAAGAAAGATTGTTTGGAAGGTTCTAGATGCTGGTGACTTACTACTAAGACTGTATGACTGTTTATTTAAAAGAAGTAACGGAAGATATGAAGATTATATTAACATAGGTTAATTTTTGGTTTACGTAGAGGTACATCCTGTAAAGATACGTTCAGAAATCAAAAACTGCTGACTTTACCATGTCTATATATGTACAGGTCTATTTTATATGTAACAAAAAATGAAGAACTATTAATTCGTTGTAACAGTATTCATTTATATAATACTAGGCAACAAAAAAATGTATATGTTACACAGCAAAATTCCTCTTCTTTTCAAAAAAGCGTATATATGAATTGTACACGCTTATACAATAAACTTCCGATAGACATGAAAGGTATAAGCAATATTAATATATTTAAGAGAAGACTGTTCAATTTCTTTGTACAAAAGTCTTATTACACAATGACTGAATATTTAACTGATAATCTGTAATGTTTTGTTATCTGACAACTGTAATGCTTACTATTCGTAAGCTAATGTACAAGCTGAATAAATTGAAATTGAAATTGAAATTTACAAATATTACAAAGAGTATTGAATGGGTTTGTAAAGACCCGCCGTCAAGTAACAAACAAACAAACAATCACAGTACATTGTTTATTCGTGTATGGTACTATAAAGTAGCGGTAAAGCAGATGGGTCCATTCCGGACATTCCATTCCATTTTGTAGATCATTAACCACCCTAGATGGGCACGTTATTTATGAAGTCAGTGAGGTAAATAGTCATATTAACAGATCATAATCTCCTTGAGTCAAAGGAGTATTTACTTTAGTCAAGGTTACAATTATCTTACATCATAAGCAACATACTAACTTATATGATGAAGCTTGATTGCCCCGAACAAAATAGCATAATGAAAATACAACAATGCGAGACATCAAAATCCGTGATTTCTTCAGTTTTTTTTTTTTTTTTTGAAAATTAGTCACTTATAAACATTTACACTGAAATCAAAGCTAGACTTTGGACATACATTCTCAGCATAATACTAATAAAATTACAACAACTTAACATATAAAACCATGTTGAAACTATAACTTTTTATATTTTTTTGTTATTTTTCTATTATTATTGATTTTTCTTCTTCTTCTTTTTGGATTTTTAAATATTTTTTTTTATATTATTACTTTTTTTCTTTCCTTTTTTCCTTTTCTTCTTTTTTTTCTCATCTCTTCTCCTTTTTTCATTTTTTTAATTTTTTTTTATAAATAAATATAAGTGATACTGTCAGTTATAGTTGACAGTATACAAAAATAATAATACAAAATTGTTTCCATTTTTTCTTCCTTTCTTTTCCCCTTAGTAAAAGTAGACCTCTCATTTATTGCCCTTAGCGAGACAATAGACATGTTTAAAGGAGACATACAGTCATATCTGTTTCCCAATCTTTTGAAAGAAATGGTTAATTAGGTATACAACCTGAGGGATTGGTTCATATAAAATATGTTCTAAAGATATTGGTTTCGGAATTGGTAACTTGTAGATGGCTTTTAGTAACGATTTCCTATTAGCTCTGTATTTGGGGCAAGTTGTTAGTACATGTTTAAAAGTTTGCTCTGCCAAAGTACATTCACATACCGGAGATGGACTACAGCCTATCTTGAACATATGGGCCTTTAACCGAGTATGATCTGTACGAGCTCTAATTAGCGTTAATAGAATTTTCCTAGGAATGTTGTACTTATAAAACCAGGGTTTTAAGGCTTTTTCATTATAGTATGATTTAAACGTAGAACTGGTCCCTTGAAGTTCCTTAATTGCGTTCTGTTTCCAATCTTTGCTTATTTGATTTAAGATTGGGTTTTCTGCGTCTTTCCAATATCTTCTAGCCTTTGTAATAACCGGTAACGAGGTGCTTTGACGGGCAAATTTGTCAACAATATCCGGCGAGTATAAATGATTCGACATAACACTTAACCTTTCCATGAGATCCAAGGTAGGTGAAATGAATTGATTTTCCTGCTTTGAGGTTTAAGCAATATAATTCTAGAATATCATAAATTATAGGGTGAGTGTGAAACAAGTTTTGATACGTTCTTTGAAGAGAAAGTAAGGAACTTTGTGAATCAGTTAGGATTAAAATTTTCTTTGCCTGTAAAAGTAGACAGTACCATACCGAAACTTTCAAGATAGAAAATTGAAAAGTAAGGATCTAACCGATACCTCAATGAATATTGCTTCTGCGGATCCCATTCCGGACAACAGTGAACACTTTTGATTGACGTATTCCATTGCGTGATGATGTAAGTTGCAAGATTTTGCGGGAAACTGATTAATCCAAAGATCCATGTATAATTTGGCGAGCCCATGACAGGTAAATCTGAGTGACATTAGCACCCCTAGTGTCAGGGGAACGCAACACCAAGCAAAATCAATATTTCGCGTCGACATTTAAATGCACAAGGAGTCAATCAGTCGTTGCCTGTTATGTTTCAGTTATGTTTCAATGCATTAATGAGTCTCCTGTATATATTTCCTCCACCCGCACGCGTGTCCGTGATTGCTAATTCCTCTGTCGCGAGAGACATTGTGATAGCATGAGTTGCCCTGATTGGTTGCGGTTGTCGCTAGCTAGCTGGCGATTTCCAGTCCTAGTATACAGACTGATTTCTCTAAACGGATACTCTTTGCTGTACTCGACATATTTTCCTGGTGTGTCATGCATCAGGTTAATAATACATTCTTTAACAGTACAGTACATGGTGTGTGTTCGACAGGTTTCGGAATTTGAATTTAATTTTTAAGATATTTAGGCAACTTTGGCTCAGGTCGAATGGATGAAGATAATTGGTGTAATGAAGAAAATGGGAGGAAACGGGAGAACCCCGAGAAAACCTACGCACACGGTGTTTGTTCACCACGAAGCCCACATGGCATGAGCAGAAATCGAACTGACGACCACAAGCGCCATAGGTGATAGCTCTCCCATCATGCCACCATTGCTCCACTGGTCTCGGAGTTTAAGTCACATTGTGTTCGATATATCATCCTTGCGTCGCAAACGAACAACGAAATTACCAAGAACACTGTCTATCGTATCCCTCAAAATGGAAAAGATTTCGGTCTCGATGACTACCAACCTAAGATGGGGATATATATTCGTGGGTTATTTGTACACACAATATTCTTCAGATACCCTCGAAAGAAGAAAAAAAATAGGGGTTTGGATCAGGCGAAAGTGGTGACCACCTTCACCACACACACTTCGGGGTAACAATTGGACAGTGCAAGGCCAACAAACATATTTTCCAAGTACTGGCTGCTGCTACGAAATAAATGTCAATACCTTACTCTACTAGATGACTGACTCCAATATTCCAAACACTGCTGTCTATTTCCTGCAAAGAGAAGGAATTGTGTCACATAACAAAAATAACCCTATATAATTACTACACTGGTGATATTCTAAGTGATGAGAAATATTTTTAAAAAAGTTTTATTTGTAAATTTATGGCAGAATCGTTGACATGTCCTTAAGTACGGATAGTGTAATAATAACCTGAAAGAAAGTTGTACCAGGAATTTATATATTACTATGGGCAGGGCCGCCCACAGGGGGATATGGCGCGAGTTGCGCCACTTAGAAAAATTTTGGGGGGAATAAAAAAATTGGGGGGATTCTACGCTACTGTCAAACTAGCAATTTTACTGTCGTCTGTCGGAATAGCATTAAAACGCGATTTTGAGAAGCTAATTTTCAAAAATTTCCCTGGGGTGAACCCCCGTGGGTATTTGATGAATGAAGTACCGCGCAAGTAGCCACCTGAAGTTAGTTACAAATATAAAAATTATATTTTAAAAAACAAAAACATTGAAGTACACACTTCAAATAGTTTTGTAGTCTACTCTATTACCAACTTCTTTGTTCAATGAAAAGCGCAACAATCCCAGCAAAAACTCTGGGAACACTACGTCGATTCCTGTCTGGGACAAAAATATAAAAATTCTCGCAGGAACTTGGCGAACTCGCCCTAAAATTATAGTGAAATATGAACATTTGTAAACACAAAAATAGGTAAGAACCCTCAAGGGTTGCTTAACTCCTTATTAAACAAATTACTCACTTACTAACTCTATGGCTCACGGAACGCACAAGTAGATCGCCGCTGTAACAAACGTTTGTCATAGTATTCTGGACAAGATCAAGCCAGAACTTATAAAATAAATATTGTTCAAAAAGATTTTTTTCACCCTGCCTGAAACAAATAGTAGACGGCGAAGAGAAAAAAATAACAACCTGAAAGTACCTGCCGCTTAGGCGAAACACTAATACTAGACAAAAAAAGATATCAGGTTTACGCCTTGCTATACCACTTCTGTAGTTATCCTCAGCACAAAATAATACAAGCACAATCTATTTCATTGAATCTTAAGAATTCATGGATTATTCGTGGAATATTCCCGAATACTTTTGTGTTAGAGACAAAACACAAATGAACAACAATTAGAAAGAATATAACAAGCCCGCTCTGTTCGGATACTTTAAGCTTAGGTTTTGTGTCCCTGAGCATACTAAACACCAATGTTTGGTCTTTTTCCAGAACTGAACTTCTAAAAAATGTACAAAAAAAGGGGCCCACTATCACCCATGTCAAACTTATTACAAAAAATTACATATTACAAAGAGAACACATATTATTAGCCACTACTGTGGACTACGCTGCTGCTTAATTACACGCACTCAAATACTACTGGTGCATAGTTAACAAACATAAAACCGAGTCCAAACCAAAAAGTGAAATGCAACCACAAAATACTGCAAGCCACATTGGTTCAAGATAACAGGTGCGCACCTGGAAAGATTAACAAATGATGAAACCGAATATATTTTTCGGGAGATGAAAATGTCCAGTAGCAAATTTTTGTATGAAACTCACATATACTACACTCTCTGAAAATTATTTAAGCCCCTTAGGAATGACTACCAAGCTAGTACATTTGTGATGTACATAAAGCTTCAAACACTCGAAGCTAAACATAGCAGAATAATATTGCTGCAAAAAACAAACAGATTTCACCAAACAAACAGCTTAGTACCCAAAACTTAATAAAAATATGTATTACAAAAAATGAAACAAGGGAAATGCCCTAAACTTTTACCTACAAACACGGAGAAAACAAATACTCTCCTAATGAAATCTCTGTAAGGAAACTCAGTCAATCCACATACATAACGGCGAAGTTCGTTTAAGAGCACATAATACTCACATGTGAATTCAGAAACATTCGGAAAGATCCAAATAACAAAGATATGAAAGAAAAACTTCTCTCGATTAATTGACATAATATTCGACCTTTTTTGAGAGACAGGTGAACATACGCCACACTTCGAAATCCAAAATAAAGTGCCTGGAAGCACCTAAACCTAAAAAATAACATATAAAAGCTAGCAGCTACGAGCTACTAGGGGTTGAGAACTACTCATAAAACCTGGAGCCCTTTTCAGCTTGAAAAGTTACATAAATGGCTCCCACTGAATATACCACACATATCAGCCCAAATATTAGACTTTCTGGCCCCTACGCACAAGTTAACGGAAGTGCCTATTGAATTCCAGGACTTCGGGCTTCTATCCCTAATGATCATAAAATAATAAGAACCCAAACTGTATATGCGGACTGCGGTGGCTCCGAGGTTCTGGGCTTCAAACCCCATTGCAAGAATTATATCATTTCAGTAAAGGTATAGCTAAACAAAATATTTTATTTAGATATCCCTATTGTTTACTCATTTCACAGGTACATAATAGCTATAAGGTGCTAAGGTATCGTAATAGTTACTGTAGTAATTCGACAGTCTTCGATAGATCCAGGATCCAGCTGTGTAATTTTAAGAGAGCAGTATTAAATCTATTTTTCCGTATATATATATAGACCGTCTATTTTTACTATTTAACCTTTTTTATAAACATGTTTTCCTACAAAATAATTTTTCACAGCCTTCAGCTGTTCTATTTTGTAGTATTGTACTAAAATTTTTAAAAAGTTCCCCTAAATCCTTAAATAAGCACAATACTTTGCTTATGATTTTAGAGTCTGAGTAGCATTAAAACACCATTTTCAGGAACTCATTTTCAAACATTTTCCGCTGCAGGTTCTGGAACCAGTTCACCTGGCAGGTATCCGCCGGTTGGACATTGTATCAAATTTAAGTTCTGGGTAATAGTCTTAAGGGGGGAAAAGATTGTTGTTGGTTTTTAGGGGGAATGCGCCATCAGCTTTGGGGGGGATGGGCACCCCTGCCTATGGGTATTGGAAATGATGATATTGGAAACAGTGAAAATCTGAAGATAAAATAGTGGAAATCAGAATATGATGTGTTCAATTTCACAAAAGTTCACGTAGTATGAAACAACCACGGTAAAACGTTCTGATGTCAGGGATGAAAGCAGTCACATCCAGGTTCCTTGAAGCGTTAGCCTTCGTTATAGAATGAGTATATATATTGTAAAATTACCACCACAAAAGGCTGCAGCATCACCAGATTGTTAAAAGGGGGTTGCAAATAGAGGTCGCTGAACGCAGATCTGAAGTAAAGTTCTGTCTATCTGCTTTCGTTTGGGCGATAGAGTGCCTTACAGGTTGAGTGCATATTGTACGAAATTATTTGAAGGGACCATGTAGCCGTACTAGATTATAACGGTTTGATAAATCGACTTATTTTGAATCCCAAGAAACTTGAGTCAGTTTCTGTCTGTTCGTCCCTGTTCAGGCACCATCGTGTAGGACGAACGGACAAATATAAATTTAACGAGGCTAAATAAATTGGCGCGGGGGTCGCTTAAAAAATGACACTTTAAAGTGTGTGTTTTTTTTGCATCATGACCTTTTAAGTTAATCAAAGTCGAAATGACAACCAAATTTATATGCAACTATAAGATCAATCTTCAGCGGTTAGAATGTGACATTGCAAGTGTTTTCACGTTCATCGTTGACCTCAGAGATTCCGTCAGGATTTTCTGTTTTGGGGAGGGTGTAAAGTCAAAATTGGGAGGGGATAAGTGAAGTTTTGCACGGTTTCCATTGATTTTTACCGTAAAAAAATTTAAGTTGGGGAAGATGTGCTCGAAAATTTGAGGGGTGACTGCCCCACAAGGGGGTTATGGCAGAAACACTGGTTTGCCTAATTTTGGGACTCGGTTGACAGATTTCTTGAAAAGTTTAGAAAGGCGTAACTTTCTTCATATTTCATTTTTAACAGCAGCAGCTCGTATTAAAAAAATCTTCGAATGATGATAACATTTCCATAATTTGTGTGTGACATCTGTGGTCGTTCCCTTGTAAGCCACCTCGCTCGCTAGGTAGGTTACAGGGGAAAAAATTAATGTTAGTAATATCTGTCAGAACGTAACGAGCAAGTAAAACTTCATATTTTATTCCGGAAAGCATGAAGATGCAACATTTCTGCTTTTATCACACACACTATGTGGTATTTTTCATTTTCGTTTATACGTATCAGCCAGTAGAGATATATTCTGCAGCTATCTCGTTATGTAACTACCGCAATGTCTCGTTTCAAGCAGTATTGCCAGGCAAGAAAGGGAAAAGAAGCAAACATCAGACAAAATAGCAGATGTGAACAGCATCATTTACTGTCCCCATCAGTATGAATCCAGCAATTACGTAACTGCAGTAATTATTTTACGATCTGCAAACATTAAGGAAAGTCCTGAATTGACCACTCCTTCGTGGGTTTAGTTCGACTAGTGAATAAGTTGCCCTACATGTAGGGGAAAAAATATCTACTTCTTGCAACGCTGATGATAACTGGAAGCTTGTTACATGTCGAGCCTATTTCTTGATGATATGATGTAAGAAGTCCAAGGTTAAAATCATTAAAGTCACAATAAGTTAACAGCGCAAACTACGTTATCGCCATTACGTGTCGAGCTCAAACTTCAAAATAGGTGGGTAAAAATAATTGATAATTTTTATCTAAAGATCTTGTATTTTGTTTCCTATCTACTTTTAACAGTGTGAAGAACAAGATTATAGGTGAGAATCATTCCTTGTGCGCTATTGTGTCACATCGGTAAGTATAAAAGCATTTACCTACAATTACTTGATGAGAGTGGTGGTTGTAAGTGTCAAAGGCTTTAAATTAGTCTACATATGAAGCGTATGCGCGAACAAACGTCTGACATTTTCAAATACAAAAAAATCACAAGTACATTTTTATATATAACAGGAAAAATATGAGACATAAAATATTCATACTTTGCACGAAAACACGTTAGACTAAAGTCCGATTTTGTGTAAAGTATGAATATTTTATGCCTCATATTTTTCCTGTTATATATAAAAATGTACTGGTATTTTTTTTTAATTTGAAAATGTCACTTAAACATTTCTTCGTGCATACGCTTCATAGACCTTCCAGTTTGGGTATTAATATTACTTTTAGAGAAACATTTTATCAGCACGAAATATTTCGTCACTTTGTGCTACAAGTTCACAAGCAAACATACTCATGCGGCAGATAAAAGTTATGATTTTCCCCCCCCTGCGTCATGATTACGATGTCAAAATATGTGCGCATGCAAATTTTGACAACTCGAACGCAATTGGTTTGGGAGATATTGATGACACAATTGTCAGGTTTTGTTGTCTGTGGAGAGTGATATGTGTTGAAATGCCATTATACTTTTAAACTGCTGAAAGAAATGGAAAGCAAATACATAGTAATGGGAACTGGGTGGAAGGCGCTACCTTATGACCGCCATCTTGAAGTCCGCCATATTGAATCTCGATTGATTTTCTTAAATGGGAAGAGGGTTGTGTAATATGTCATTCTAGACTGTAATTTAACGAGAAATACTTTTCTGAAGTCAGTTTAGGTGTAAATGTAATATTGTGAGAGATAAGGGTATGTGATGTTAGCATGAGGTAATGATGCAATAGCATGGAAAGTGGAAAAAAACATTTCTTCTTGAAGAAACGACGGAAATGAAACCTAAATGTATACAAATTGTTTTTGAGTATAGTGTGCCCTCCCTATCGATATGGATTTATACGCATTTGGGTTTAATTTCCTTCGTAAGGATATCACTCTCCACAGATAACGATCTGACTAATTGTATCATCGATATCTCCCAAACCAACTGCGCTCGAGTTACCAGATTTACATGCGCACATATTTTGCCATCGTAATCATGACGCAAGGGAAAAAATCATTTTTTTTTCTGCCCCATCAGTATGTTTGCTTGTCAGTTCAATCTACATCCATCTCGCAGACGTAAATAGTCCCGGATATAAGGTCATCACCGGGAGTGAGTGAACATAATTATTCCTTCTCAGTAAAGTCTTGACTGTTACGATTAAGCCGCATTTTCATGTACGCGCGAGACGTGTGCTTGGCTTTCAATTTCACTGAATAGACAAGAGAAACAGGCGAGTACGCACTTTTATTGGCTACTGAGCCAAATTGCCAGTAAAGCGTGCATACGGTTAACGCGTACATGGAAAGGCGGCCTTATTGCAACAACTTTTATTGTGTTAAACATTATAGAGAAGAAGGGAAGGGGGAAACTTGTGAAAAGTTTTTTTTATCCGTGATAATGAAAAAAGTCAAACCCATTGAATTCCACCTAAAAGCTATACTGGACTGATCGATGGCATTAACAATTTAATGAATATATGAAACCAGGAAGCGAAGAGAACAGTTAATCTCGACCGTCCACTTCTAATCTAAATTAGTATGGGCAAAATTTTAAATTCAACATCAGATTTTTACGTTTGTTATCGCTGTGCGAACCATTTCTCATTTATATCTTAATTCTTACAGAAACCGTAAATATTTTTTAAAACATGTACAGTCCGGTACGTATAACCCAAGAATTAAGACATACATAAAAAAACAAGTCGCACCGTGATAACAAGCGTGAAAAGCTGAGGTAGAATTGAAAATTTGGTCCATTGGTTTAGACTGAAAGTTGATGATCGTGGTTAAATGTTTGTTATGGTGTCTATCTTTTGATACTAACCGACCACTCTAATATTGTTACGTAGAGGACACTGGCCTAATCTGAGTAACAATTTGCCTTCGCTTGCTCGGCATTATATGGCTGCGAAGCGTATATAAAACGTTAAAAATTCCTATAGAAGCACAACGGATCATTTATTCATAAGTAATAACAGCATATAGTAATGTTATTTTAATAGAAAAAAATGTCCTGTATAGTGATCGGACACAGCCCTCCGACACTCTACCGTCTAAGCCACCGAAGCACCTAAAAAAAAAACGCTTTCGAATAAGTACACTTCCTGTTCCTTATTGATCATGTGACGTCCAGGGACTGTTTACTCTCGCGACACACTCCTGTTCAATTTTGTTGGGGTTGATGTTTTATAACCCCTAATGCCTTGTTTACATTACTAACATTTTACCATGGTTAACGTTAACTCGAGTTCATTTTAGTAATGTAAACGGTAGTTACCGTTAACGCGGGTTCCAAACTTAACTAGCGTCAGCTTACGACGGTTATCTTGTAACGTTAGTAAGAAACGGCTGTCTAAACGCAAGTTAATTATTAGGCACGGCTCACTTCGTAAGTTTATTTCTTTCTTTATCGAAATATATAGCATACTAGTGGTGCGTACTACTTTTAAAATATTAAAGAATGATGGCAGAATTAATCTACAAAACTTGATGCTACAATCAATTCATTTGTGTTCATTTTTTATAATTTAATCCTCTCCCGTGTAACAAGCAGTTTCTTTACTCAACCACGGAAACCTCAACCTGTTTCTTTACAGACAATGGTAGTACAAGCACGATAACCAAGTTAAGTTCGGTAGTCTGAACGCAAGTTAGTTTTACTCATAAGTTTTACCATCGTAAAATGTTAGTAATCTAAACAAGGCATAAGGGAGTAAAAATACAAGCGTGCTAACTTTTACGTGAAAACAGGTAGCGCCGACACTGGCGTCTTAGGAAAGCACATGGAAACAAGGAGTGGCACACTCTCGCGCAGGCGCAGAGCTCCTTGAACTATAAGTAGCACCGACAAGCGCTTGTTCAGCAATTCTTAGTTTGGTATCGTGGTTAACGTATCGGGGAACTGATCCGAATTTCCTGGGATCGAATCCTGGCGTGGTCACTTTTATATATGAGCAACTCCACGAGTATGTCATACCCGATGGTAAAAATTGAAACGTATCGTGGATTTATGTTAATTAGCGCAATCGATTCTTAGAAGGTATACCATTCATATTCACATAAAGAAATGAATAAAAGTCATTCGTACAATCGCGTAATTAGCTTCTGTTTTGGGTTATTTAAAAATTCACGAAAATAGCTACAATTTTACTTCACTTCAACAGTTAATTATTCAGGTAAAAATGTAGGAATTTAAAATTTAAAAAATAGTAAATTAAACTTCGTTCTTTTCTATATTGACATAAACTATTGGTTTGTTTGTTAATAATCATCCTCACACCCTGGCAAGCATTATAAAAATCGACTACATAATTATGTCAGTGCATATAAAAAGTACCATACACTGCAGAATACTTGATGAAAAGTAAATTGCTTTTGTATGATATTTTAGGGTCAAATGTTAAACAAAATGTATTTGGAACTATTTTTCTAATCAGAATAGATTTTGTGTAAATCTTTAATATAGTATGATAAGTGCGTGACGCTCTCAGATTATGATGAGTGTGTTACTTCTAATGTACTATGAAAAGTACTGTATACTGCAGAATATTTGGTAAAAAGTAAAGTGCTTTCATTGGTGAATTAGAGTCAAATGCTGAACAAAAAGTATTTTAAACGCTTTTCCTAATTACAATAAATTTTGTGTAAAACATTAACGAGCAATATCACGCGTCACAAACTGACATTCAGAATATACTTTTCGACTGTAATTGCGGTATATCTCCGAGAGGTTAAAAAATGCAAATTGGAGATATGATATGCTAGCAGAAGTACTGAGGATCACGTTCTCGATTAAATTGTAACCGCCATGCTGTTACCAAGCAATTTTAATAATTATTCTTTTGAATATTTTTAATGGATTTTTTTTTTGCAAGCGTAATTTGTGACAATTTCTCTATGTAGTATTCAGGTAAAAACACTATGTAGTATTGGCTTGTAAATGTGTATGTGAAACATCGGTTTGTTTTATCATCATTCTGCTGATGTGCTGACTCATAGAAGTGCGTCTCACCACCACTCTTTTTGTGTTCTTTTCTCACGAAGAGACAGAATCACCTTCGTCAACACATGGGGCACTCTTTCTTTTACGCAGCAATAGAGTAACACCATATTGAACCATATGTCAGCACTCACTTAAGTTCATTTTATGTTATAGTTTCATCGTATATTTATATTCCGATGACCCGTATGAACCTAAATTATAAATGTTAATGTTCATTTTTGTTTCACATTATTCTTTATGTGGGAAGGAAAAAAGAAGCTACTTACGACTCAAACGACAATTTCTTTCTTTCTCTCTTCCCACAGAAGTAGACATCTGGTTATGATTCATTTGAGTTTCTACGCAAAATTTTGCTGTCTTCGTGCTATGCAATTGATAGTATTCTAAACCTAATAATTGTAGCGTTAAGGTCGATTTTACCATGTTATCCTATGTTTATTTATGTCTTTATAACTCACATAAGATCAGGATGTAAGAACCAATATTCATAAAATTATAAGTCAACCTTTATAGTTATCAATTACCTTATTTGGGCATGTACCGAAGAGCAGATCACGTGACCACACGTGAGTCAAAAAAGCTAACCAGCTTTGTAAGTTAGTCGGTTCTGGAAGGTTTAGGAGTCAACAACGCGAGTTAATTGTTTCCGTATATGTGCTATTTTTCATTAGCCGTAGTAGCAAACCAAAGTTTTTCTCTTAAGTGATAGATGGATACTTGGTGCTATAAATCATAGAAAAAAAAGGTTCCGAGAACAATTATGAGTTATTCGGGAAAATGGCAAAATGAACAATAAAATTGTGTGTGTTCTTACCGCACAGTAGCATAAATTTCTACATAAAAGGGAACAGCTCGTGTTATACAAATAGAAGGGATAATTATAATATATTTGTGTAACTGTTACTCAACGAACAATATGTAACGTTGTGGTGCTTCATGTCCTTCAAAAAAGGGAAAATGTCATTTCTAAATGTCATAGTGACATGTTTGTTTTTACACTTTCAACATAGCAAACAGCGTAAACTATTACTTCGTTAATCTACACCGACCAAGTTTAACGAAGAGTGAATTTTAAAAGACCCTACTGAATGAACGGTGTTTACATCCAAGTCTACAAATGCCTGCTTGAGGACGTCATCTTATTTGGACTGGACTGTCTCTCTCAGTGCTAAGTATTTTCATCATCTCCCCCCCCCCCTCCTTACTTACCATCATCAGCGATTAAACTCTTGGATTATTTTCAAAATAAACTGTGAGTATTGAAAATTTTAAAAGAGCTCTTAGTGTTATAATTCTTGAGATCTCTAGCCAATTACTTTATTTTTTTCTGGCTTTATATATCATTAATCTTCTCTGTAAAAGATATGTAAAATATCGTTTTCTTGCTACCTTCATTTAAATATATAGTATTTCAAAATACAATTTTTTTTTTTTATTTGTGTTCAAAACTGAAGACTTATCCATACATAATTTATTTCTTGTATGCTAACACATTTTTAGTAACGTGTCAATTAACACTGCACAAAAATCCATTTGTATTATTATTCGAAACCTTGTCACCAATATTCTCATATCAAATGTAAACGTTGATAAAAATTACGCGTATTTGAGATAGAATCAAGATATATGTGTGCAGTAACAGTATATCTGGGTTCCATTGTTATTTCCGCAAATATATTGGTTGCAAAATGACACACATATATTAAAAATACTATTTATTATATAAATTTAAAGTCACGCACTGATATTTTCACAACTAGCACTCACACTTTGATATACATTTCCCAAACTCTCTGAAAGCATGGACCCAACAAAACTCTCTAATGTAATACTTAATAGGGGAATGTTTGAAGTTCTATTTTCATTAAAGTAAGATCAAGTTGTAGGTAGTAACAGCATATACGAAGATAAAAAGAGCTTGACATACAGACATGATCATGCAATCGAGCTTAAATTATAATACTTGCCAGGCCGTAAATAAGACTAGACAGAAATAGGTCATTCATTTATGCAAATATATAAAAAAAGAAAGCTTTATATGTAGGCCTATATATTTTTAATTTTGCATTTCAAGATTTTTAGTTCTATAACTCAGAATTAGTAAAATCGTAGTTTTTTAAACTTTTTAAATAGTCCAACAACAAAAGCTCACTGTGAGTTTGTACTAAGACTTGGTTTTGTAAGGGGAACAATATCCGATTTTGGTGCCCCTTCGAAGGAGCCAAAAATATACAACGCCCCTTCCTTATCTTCATTTGCTGCATCCAGTCCGGTGTTTGTGGGAGTGATTCTATCAGACTTCCATGTGGGGGCATCACCCCTAAATTCTCGAGCATCACACTCTCGACTTAAAAATGTTTGCGGTCGAAAATGATAGAAACTGCGCAAAACTGCACTTACACCCTCCATTTTTTGCTTTACACCCCCAAACTGAAAATCCTGGCGGAATCCCTGGGAGGCACCTGCACCCTTTGCTCTCCCGTACTTTCGGCTCTGGGTACCTTCCAATAGCTGATTGCACTAATATACGAAATGTTCACTGTATGTTTGACTTTTTACTACAGGGTTTGACTTATTCGTAGAATCGCTCTAAATATTGATTTAAAAATTTTAAATTTTGTAACAAAAATTTTGGCCAAGCATTATATTTTATGGTAATATTTTATCTAGGATCTGTAATTGAGTCCGTTAGTTTATTTCTATGAGAATGTACAAAAATAAAGCAATACTTACAAGGTAAATTCATCTAACAATTGAAGGGTGTGAGGCAAAAACATGGTAACCCACAAATGTTTATTTTTTGAGTTATTCAGCACCCGATGGAAAGGAATCATACCGCGTCGTTTAATGTTGTCCGACTTCAAATTGTGCTCCAGACATGACAGCAATATTTACTTATGGTAAGCCTATTGTAACATTTTGGGATTCATAAGATGGTAACCAACAATTAAGATGGCGGGAAACGAGGAGCAGTATACCAGCTTGCCACTAAAAAGGAAAAGAATTTGTAAATTAAACATTTCTTACAGCGAGTTCAGTGAAAAGATTTATTCTTGAGTGACTTAGGTAGCGAATATTATGGTATAAATAATAAAACATGGTAACCCACAAAGCAGCATGAAAAATAGAAATTCGTTATTTTAATTTGGTACAATTATTTTAAGCCTTTATGTATAGCTTTACGTGAAAAATCAGCTTTCAGCCAATGAAAATGACTTGTGCAGCAGTAAAAATCGAATTTCTTAAAAGTTTAACATTGTGGGTTACCATGTTCTTGCCTCACACCCTTCAATTCACAGATGTCAGTTCGTGACGAAAAGGTGTCAGTGCATGACGCTGTTTTTCCTCCTACACACTTATTATATTAATATATTCTGGATTTTTTTTAAAAATGAAAATTAAACTTAACACATTCATCTTAAATGTGTGTTTTATTTTTTAACTTTTTGGGGGATCCACTCCATACTTTAAAAAATTTGGGGGAAATGTATGTCAGAGTGTAAGTACGGGTTGCAAAAAATGTCAGTGCGTGGCGACAGCTTTAATATTGAATAATATATAGTATTCTTATTGATTACACGTTCTTTCACCGGGAATGTATTCTTCAATGTATACTCTATCCAACGGTGTGCCGAAATAGCCTTTGTTGCAATTGTAACAAAAGTTATAAGGCAATTAAAGTCGAAAAGTGTATTCTAAATGTCAGTGCGTGACGCGTGGAATCGCTCATATATTTTTAAAAGAAAAATAACCTTTTCCTTTTTTATGCATTAGGAAATTTCATAAAAGTAGTGACCAAGACTACGTGGAGGTTAGGTAAATCACGTTCTTTGTTTTTTATTTATTGCACACGCGATTTGCACAGAGACATTGTTTCCATGTGGGATCTCCTTAGACGCGAATGTGCCGAAGAACAGATGCATTAACTTGTAACTGGAAATAAAAAAATACGTCACTTATTACCAGATAACAGAGTTCATTGAATTGAATTTTATTGATGGCTTTCAGACATCTAAGGCTCAGGCCGGGATAGCGGAGAGGAAATTATTCGGGAAGGTGTCGGCCAGGGCTCATGTTGAAGGCGCCATCCCGGCATTTGCCTGGTGTGACTGAGGAAAAACCTTGAAATAACCTCAGTCAGTATGGTTGATAACAGAGTTCAACAGAATCATAGAGTACGCTGTATGAGTTCAGCTGAGAGAGTTTAGTCAGCTGGGAGTTTCTCATCAATTTTCGGCGATATCCTAAACCCTCTCGGCGCTGCTATCTATACTCGAAATTTTAAAATTTATTTGACTCTCTAATAACTTCTACTCGCTTTATTCTGATTCGATGGTGCTCCTTCGGCTGTGTACTTCAATTTATTTTGGTGACAATTGTGAAAGGATCGTCCAAGCCAGGTGCCACATCCGTCTTTCTGGTAATAAAAAACAACCTTATATCGAATCCAGAAGAATATGGTTCTAACATTTGGTTTTATTTCTTAGAAAACAGAAAACTTTGAACTAAGAGAGGTAATCTTTTATTTATAACTCAAAATATATGTGACACATTTTTTTTTTTTTTTTTTTACATGCACACATTAACGTCCAAGATTTCTTTGTATAAAATATGACGGTTTTGTCTCAAATATATTTCGGGTGTCTATATAAAAGATTACCTTTAACTTTCTTTTGGGTCAATGTGACTTGTATCCTTTGGCTTCTGAACTCCTCCCTGACCTGGTAACCATGTGGATTGGGGCGCTAAGCCAGCCAGCGACTCGAAGATCCCGGCTGGAACATGGAGGTAAATTTCAACTAACATCGCATTCATAATCGTGGCAGGCCGAAGTCAAAGTTATTTAAAATGGCTCAACCAAAATAAAGTTCACAAAGTTTTTCTGAACTCCTCTCATTTTTTCAAATAAACATTTTTCTTGTTTCAATCTTAGGAATGCAACCTTAAATTATGACCATTATGTTTTCAATACTTTATATCTGTATGAACGTAGATTCAACCGCTGAAGCATTTATCCGTTAAACTATTTCTGCCTTCTCAGACTCAATCTACAGTACAGTCAGGAATCAACCACTTCTTTTGAAATTAACTTCGTCCAAAAATAAGGAAACTTATTAGCTTTTCTACGTCCTGTGATATTTACTCAAGTCTGACAATCATTATTGTCTCTGCTTCTTTATTCTGTGGACTATACTATAGTCTATCGCGCATGAGACTGGTTTTATAATATTTCAATGTTTCTGACATACATCTAAATGTTACTTATTATATCTGGTGTAGTAAAAAGTAATGCATTATTTTGGCATGACATTGAAGGCTTGACTTACCATAGTTAGAATGATCCGATTTAGGTCATATATGCGCCGTTTTGTTCGATAATGTGTTGCCATTTGGAAGGTAATATCATGATGCCTCTCTCATAGAAGCCCTTGTCCCTATTGGCAAAAAATTGATACAGTCGATTTTCACAAGCCTCTCTTGAAGCGAATTTTCCACCAGCAAACGTGTTCGCCATGGACAGGAACAGATGGTAATCACTCGGTGTCAGGTCCGGACTATAAGGTGGATGCATAAGAACCTCCCAACCAAGCTCCCGGAGCTTCTGGCGAGTCACTATCGATGTGTGTGGCCTGGCGTTGTCCTGGTGGAACACAATGCCTCTCCTATTGGCCAAAGCTGGCCGCTTCTGGGCGATTGCTGCCTTCAGACGGTCCAATTGTTGACAGTATAGTTTCGAGTTAAGGGTTTGGCCGTAGGGGAGCAGCTCATAGCAGATAATTCCCTGCCAATCCCACCAAACACACAGCAAAACCTTCCTGGCCGTCAATCCTGGCTTGGGCACCGTTTGCGCCGGCTCACCGCGCTTCGACCACGACCGTTTTCGCGTGACGTTGTCGTAAGTGATCCACTTTTCATCACCAGTCACCAACCGCTTCAGAAATGGGTCGCTTTTGTTGCGATTCAGCAGCGATTCGCAGATGGAAATTCGGTCCATGAGGATTTTTTGCGTTAACTCGTGTGGCACCCATACATCAAGCTGCTTTGTGTATCCAGCCTTATGCAAATGGTTCCACGCGGTTTTTTGTGCAATGTTTAGCTCTTGGGCAATCGAAACAGTGCTTACATGACGGTCGGACGCGACAATGTCCATGATTTTATCGACATTTTCGACACTTGGCCTTCCAGTGCGTGGTACATCTTTGACGTCAAAATTACCGGAACGGAATCGACGAAACCAAAATTGCGCGTGATTGTCTGTTACAGTATCAGGACCATAAACACTATTCACATTTGCAGCCGCTTGGCTTGCGTTTTCGCCTTTATCGAAGAAAAACTGTAAAATATAGCGTATTTTCTCTTTGCTAGTGTCCATTTTGACGCGCGCTCACACAACACTGAGTCAACTCATCACAACGATCTGAACACTGTTTGTAGTACGCAATCTCATCGTTTGAACGCCATCTCGTTGAACCCGATCGGACTTATACAACGCGAGATACAGATCACTGAAGCCATCTAATGGCAAAATAATGGATTACTTTTTACTACACCAGATATCTTTGAATTGAGGCCTTGCATCCATACTTAATTTAATTAATACAGGCTGACAAGACTTAACTTTATTGAAGAAAAAATACAAGCTTTGCAGCTTCAATGTTCTATCATCTTCCTAAGACGAAACACTAATAATCACTAACAGTTCATAAAAAGCACCGGAAGGCCAAGAGATCCTTTCCACGTCATTCGCAATCACGTCACAGAATCCGTTTACTTCTCACAACTAAAATGATAACCAATCCCAGTCCTTCCCTCACAGGCCACACCCCTTAGTCAACTAAACTATATCATAATAACAATCTTGAAACGGCAAACAGCATAACAAGGAAACTGAATCGAGGCCCAACATAGATTTTAGATAAATAAATGGGGAATAAATAAATAATTATGTAATAAATATGATATAAATTAATAAAATTAAATAAATGATAAAAAAAAAGGAAGCTTAAGAATTAAATAATCAAACACAAAAGGGCAGGGGGGGGGTTACGGAAGAGTCCTTATTTTCTGGAATACTTTCTTCCCTCTTTTCATCCCAGTATGTCTTCCCATTTCTCATTTATACTCAACCTATCACTCCAGTTCATAACTTGATCTCCCGTTTCCCGTTTTTATAGCGGTCTAGTTGAATAAGGGTGTGTGGTCTGTAAGCGAAGGACTGTGATTGGTTATAATTTGTTTAGTTTTTGAAAGTAAACGAATTCTAAAATGTGATTGGCAGATGATGTAGAAAGGATCTCTTGACCTTCTGAAACTTTTTATAAACTGAGAATGATGTTAGAACATTGAAAGTGTAACTCTTGTTGTGCGTTTTCACAATAAAGATAAGTGTAATAGCCTTCTCAGCCTCTTTTAATTAAATTAATTATTATATCTGATATTAATTATTCTATTGACAATCGTTGCATCGAACTATGCGCCGACATCGTCAAACGCGTTATGAATTACATTTGCAATTTCCTATTGTTTTTATTTCGTCATACATGGAAACAGTAAACTTCCTAACACAGTTAAAACCTTAAAACCATGACATAAACCTACATCATTATGTCATGTTTAGCTGGAAACGATTCAATCGTTTCTTCGTCATATTCGAATATACCTTTAATAATTGAATCTCTCGACTATGGTACATTCTAATATGGTTATAGCTTTAAGAACATTTCCCTGTACCACTATCTCAAGAATGACTCCCAGCAAGCCAGGTGTCATTGGCCCGACGACGACATTTGCTCGGCGATAGTCAGGTAGGCGAGGTTTGAAAAATCTCGACAAGGAGCCGGCGTCAGCGGACGGGGTTTCGCCCCATATGCCGGCAAGTCGTGGGACCGACAGCGGCACGGAAAATGGCCCGACGACCACACGCCACTTATGCGACGGCGGCGAGCTTTTCCCGACTACTTGTCAGTCCCTGACGGCCAAAATCCTCGCCTTGATCGGCATTTGTCTTGCTGGGCTGGAATTGGACATCGACCTCCATTAAGACGATACTGGACTGACTGCAGCCATTGAAAATTTCATGAATATGTGAAGCTAGGGAGCGGAGAGGAAACTTAATCTCGTTTGTCCACTTCCAGTCTAAACCAATAAGGACCAAATTTTCGATTCCAACTCAGTTTTCTACGCTTGATATCACTGTGTGGCCCGTTTTTTATTTATGTCTTAATTCTTGCAAAAAACGTAAATATTATTTGCAGTATTTTCTATTGTATGCAGAGTGCGGTATACTCTTACATGAATAACTCAGGAATTAAGACTTGAATAAAAAAACGGGCCACACAGCGATATCAAGCGTATAAAACTGAGTTAGAACTGAAAATTTGGTCCATATTGGATTAGACTGGAAGTGGACAAACGAGTTTAAATATTTGCTCTGGCATCTATCTTTCAACACTAAGTAGTTACTCCAGTATAATTTATGTAGAGCTCGATGGAACTGGATTAATCGTTTCTACGTAATGCTCGAATAAGTGTGTAATAAACAAGTCTCGTTACCATGATAACGGCAAAGGTTTAACATTATTTTATGGTTAAAGCCGAAAGAATGGATAGGATTTGTAAACAAAACTTATATCAACACAGAAAATAATAAATTTTGATCAGGAACAAAATACAGTTGCCATTTTATCGTACGTAAACAGCATTAGTAACCGAATTGGGAAAGTACCCAGCAAGCCAAATGCCAACCCCGACCAACTAATAGTCGGCGGAAGGTCGGCGCGACAAGTAAATGGCGTTTGATCTTCGG
The DNA here is from genome assembly GCA_022664845.1 of Lepisma saccharinum. NCBI lineage: Eukaryota > Metazoa > Arthropoda > Insecta > Zygentoma > Lepismatidae > Lepisma > Lepisma saccharinum. Next base: position 48,103 of record JAGDQP010008274.1, read on the forward strand.
GCCATTTTCCTGGCCGCCGTCGGGGTCGGTATAGAAGCGCAACCCCGCCCAGCACCCGCTCACCGATGTTGACTCCTTGTTCGTTTTTATAACTTTAATTTTCAGATGTTAAAGCAAAGGCGTTGCTGATCTGTTGTTTCTTAGGAAAATAATTAAAAATGGCTTAGACTGCACAGACGTAGCATCGTTCTTACAGTTTTCGTATCCCGTTATTAAAAACTCGCGTAGACAACACTGGTTTCTTTCACGGCAAAAAGGCAAGGACTAATACAATGATGAAATCACCAATCTGGAGAATATGTACTGCTTACAATGAAATATGTAGAACTTCCGTTGAATTGGATATGTGTGATTTGTCTTCCAAATCATTTAGTGATATTGTAATAAAAATGTCTGTAAATCAACATTTTAAATAGCGACATTTTAATTGGGCTATAAAGCCTGTTGTATTTACAATATATAAATAAAAAAATACGGAATAAAAACTATAACGCTAGATCACTAGCAAAAACCAAAATGACAGTTACGACCTGTTAAAGACGACCTTATATTTGCATGTGATCAATTCTAATATCTAAATGTAATGCATTATGTATGTATAAAATTAAGTACTATTAAAAAACTTTAATATGCAAATCTCCCTAAGCAAAGCAAACATTTTATTAATTTCTGTTAAACCTTTACAAGGACAATTTTGAAACCAAAATTACCACTAGGAAGTGCTTTGACCTTGGTTACAAAAGACGACTTCAAGAAGGTAAAGAAACAACTCTCGATTTCTGGCTGTATAAAAGGCCATCACAGTTAAGAAACAGCGAAAAAAAACTTCAAATATGATTCATAACGTCTCTGACGATTGCGACGAATAAGTCGATGCAACGATTTTAATATTTGTGAAAAGATTACATCACGTATACACCAAAACTCTCTAATTATGGAAAATCGTCATGCAAACGTGAGATTTCAAACTTCATCCATACTTTATCACAGTAAATCGTATTGTAACATTATACTAGCTTGGAATATTATAACTTGTCGATTAAAAGATAATTGCAATACATTTCTTCTTAAAGCAATTAGTTGCACATCTCTCACCTTAATTTCAGAACACATCAAGAATGGCAGCCTCAGGAAAACTCAGGAGGATCGTTAATGGTGTGAGAATCGAAGACCTGTCCCCGGAAAGAGAGCAAGAAGCCTTACAGTTTATTAGAGAAAATTTCTACCAAAATGCAGTCATTGCAAGTTCAGTTGGAATGGACAAAGACCCAGAATCTATCGAATTCTATGAACCTGTGCTCTCCAAGTGCATCAGGGATGATTTGTGTGTAGCAGCTATTGACGAGCTGACAAAGGAAATTGTAGGAATCATATTTCTAGTTATTGAACACAAAGGAAACATAACTCCAGTTACAGAACACGAACCACTTGCTTTCGGAAAGGCGCGGAAGTTAGTTGAAGCTGCGAAGGAAAAAGTTAACTTGTTCAAAGAGTACAACGTTGACTCACTAGCCAACCTCACAAGATTTTGTGTCCGAAAGGATTACTCTGGTCGTAAATTGGGATTGAACCTCGTTGAGGTAGCTGTTGAGAAAGCAAAGCTTTTGGGCATACCATTAGTTGAAGTCGTATCTGACTGCAACGCCTCACGAATCATTGCTGAAAAAGTTGGTATGAAACAATGGTCAGAGGTCAAGTACTCTAATTACAAACTTGATGGTGAAGTTCTTGTTCCCGAGTCCAATTGCAATAAATCAGTAGTGGTCATGGCCATGAGAACTTGAGTAGAATACACTTTAGATACTCCCGCGAATCGTTCAAAACTGTGATGGTTAGGTTCGATTGCGTTAGTGTAGCGTTGGTTTAACGTGTGTAGTTCATCGAAATTGGATCCTAAATAATGTACTGAAGATAGTGATTTCTCATCCGGGGGAGTATCCAAAGAGTATTCACTTGAATATTGTTTGTGACTGTAAAAAAAGAAGAAACACTCACGCATTTTATAGAACTTACTTTGCATTTTACTTTATTAAACGCGTAATCATACTTTGTTGTAATTTTTTAGAAAATATTAAATAAAGTGCAACTATCAAGGAATACTACTATTGGTTCTAATTTCAAATTAGCCCTCGTAACAATTGCATACAATATTGTAAATTTTACACTAAAGGTTTATTCTGGAAGACGTACTGTTGTCTTCAAGGAGTAGCACATTTCAGTAAATGTTAATTGTGCTCAGATACGCCATTCATTCATTGTCTTTTCCAAGGTTTCACTCATGCATCCTTATCAAGGAAACACAGTTCTATTGTTTTTATATTATCCACGATGTTCATCTCCAATCTTCTTTGTTGGCTAGTTTGATCGCCAATGAACGTGATCGCTCATTGAAACAATCAACGTTTAGTCCCAGAATAATCTGAAAAAAGGACTTCCATACGTAAGCGCAAATCTAATAAGAAATCAAACCTAAGAAATATTTTTCAAAAGTTACACATCACTGACTTTGTATATAATATTTTATCAATAAAGGAAAGAGAGTTTAAACTCATACTCTTGCAATTAAAAAGTAAAGGGTTCGAGGATTGGAAACATAAATGGTTCAAACTTTACTTAAAATTATGGATCCCGTTGCTAGGAATTAAAAAAAATATATATAAATCCAATGAATGGCAATGAAAAATCACCTCTGGTTCATGTATGGCTCACAAACTGTTATATGGACAGAACATTTGTCGTCAATAAACAGTTCAAAATTGAACAACTTATTTCGACTTCGTTGTCTAACCTAAGGAAATTCATCTGCAAATAAATGTAGACATTGGAAATTAGAAGAATTGTAGACATTTTTTGTTTCCTTACAAGACAGACAAACTGAAGAGCATATGAATCACAGTTCATATATATTTTTAAGTAATCACTTAATTCCGTGAAGAACAAGAAACCGTAATTTTGTGTACGAAACATTCCAAAATTGCAATTCCATGAAATATCCGTACAATACACACTTTTACATTAATCTATAAAGCCGGTTTACCGTACCATGTACGCAAGAGAAACCAGCTGCTTGTGGTGGTTTAGCGTACGGAGTACGCAAGATGTAATACTTTCGTAACGTTGCGTTCTCTGCCACCTATCGGCAATACGAAAGTACTACATCTTGCGTATGCCGTGCGAGGATTCTTAGTGATTCACTTCATAACGTAATTCCCTCGGCCAACTCTACTGAAACATATAGACACATACTTTTACTGAAACGAAGAGAAAATTTAAATTGGCAATTTGGAACTTGCTATATTATTCACCGATATATTCATAAAAGAACTTTTACCTTCTATCTAAGCAATTGTTTTGCTTCATGTTGTTATAACCTTGATTTCAGAACATCTCAACAATGGCAGCAGAGAGAAGAGTTTGGAGAATTGTTGATGGTATCAGAATAGAAGACCTCCCTCAAAATAGAGAAAAAGAAGCTTTGGCATTTGTTAGAGAAAACTTCTACAAATATGCAACGATTGCAAGTTCAATTGGAATGGATAAGGACCCAGCATCTATGGCAATGATTGAACCCATGCTGTTAGAGTGTATCCGGGAGAATTTGTGTGTAGCAGCTGTTGATGATTTAACAAATGAGCTCGCAGGAATATCCTTTCTGAATATAGAGAAGAAAGGATATATAGTGTCAGAAATTAAAAACTGTCCTTTGCCTTTTGGAAAAGTAATGAAAATGTTGGTACCGATAAGGCAGAAAGTGGATTTCTTCAAAGAGTATCAAGTGAATTCATTGGTAAACATTAGAAGACTTTGTGTGAAGAAGAGCTATGCTGGTCGTAAGTTAGGACTAAATCTTGTTGAGGCTTCGATTGAAAAGGCGAAACTTTTAGGCGTTCCATTAGCTATTATTGTATCAGATTGCAATGCCTCGCGAAAAATTGCTGAACAAGTTGGTATGAAACAATGGGCAGAGATAAAGTTCTCAGACTTTAAAATAGATGGCAAAGTTCTTGTTCCCGATTCCAATCCTAATAAGTCAATTATAACTTGGGCAATGAGAATTTAACGTTTTTGTGATTGTTATATATTGTTTGAAATAAGTCCGGGTGTATGTAGTTCTTAGGTATAATTAGGTTTTAAAAAACTGGAATGATTGATTTTTTTGAACTGACGTTCAGGTGTAGAATAAACAAAATCAGCTTGCAATAATTGTTATGCCTTTACTTTATGAACACACTCAAATTTGATTTCAGTATTACTGTATTCTTTTTGAAAATTCTAAATAACGTTAAAAATTATTCTAATTAATTTTCTTACATTTTTTGTTTTGCTTTCCACAACTGTCCGTAGCGAACGTGTAGCATTGGTAAATAAGAGAAGAGACTTATAATCCGAACTACTGAAGTTGAATGACTTTCCATGTTGATGAATCCACCATCTGAACGCTGAAGCAGTGAGCGTTAAGTAAAAGAAACCCCAGAAATTCAATTTAAATATTTGATCTACCGATTGTACCATGTTTATCCACTAAAGCAAATACTATGCCATTATCAAGTCTTGTGTTAGTCCCCCCAGTGATTTAAAGATTAGTTTGGAACCCACTTTTTAAAGTAATTGCATCGACTAACAACAATATCTATTCTTTGCTACTCTATTATCTGTCGTTGCAAAGTATTGTAACTATTATTTCAAAATATTAAAAGTGTTGGCATTCGGTTATATGGCTGCACCTTAATAGCGTGAACATGCAAAGCGTCACAGAACGTAGTGACTGTTGTTTTCTTATTCAAGTGCTGACTTTGTATTTTGTTATTTAGTGCATTTCTCAATGTTAATACTGTTAAAACTCTTTAAATGTCTTGTATAACTCAAATTATACACAGTCATCGTTGACCGAAACCGAAACTGTCGCATTTTGGACATGACAAAATACATCCACAAATTCAGAAACAAATAAAGATCCCAAATGCCAACCTAATTTGAAGCAAATTATAAAAGAAGTCAATGCATGAAAGACATTTATTGTGTTTTAAAATATTTACTCACAGATTTTGAGAAATTCGAATTTGAACCTTGCACTTAAAGCTGTTTCGAAAGTTGTCATTTTGTACATAAAATAGAAATCCATAAAAAAAATTCTATAAGATCATGTATAATACTGTTTTCTAACTTTCTTGAGGTGTTATTGGTTAATTTAAACTCCGCATTTAATCGAAAGAAATGCGATTTTCGAAAATATAAAGCATTGTAGCTGAAAGAGGTTTAGAAAGTGATCTCAATTTTGAGGTTTTACGAACCACCTCGTGAGTTACAATAAATGATCCTTAGAAATCAAATGGGAATGTTAACTTTCCGGTTTCCAAATTGGATCACTTGATATGAAGGGGCCCATGTACTCGTTATTTATTTGACGTTGTTAATTGGCTTCCTTAGTTTGAATAAACAATTCTTAATTAGTACTACAAACAACATTGTAATTTAGATATACGAGTGTACGTAGGCTCGACAGTGAGAAGATAGGATACGGAAGTTTTATGGTAGCAAATGTTGGTAGTATGTATGGTAACATTTGAGTTTCAACTGCAGAAGATTGCGTTGCAGAACGTTTTGATCAAGTTTTTCACATTTCTCTTGCCAAGACTTGCACAGACCATCGACTTCACGAGGTCGTCTGTGTCCCAAAATTCGTTTTAACAAAAGAAACTCGGATATCCATAAGGGTGTCATCAGGGTATTTTATAGGAATGTATGTAAAAGGAATTACATGAATTCTCGTTGTACGTGCCATCTAATGCATGTACATCACCGTTGAATATGCGAATGGCTTCAGGGCTTCTTATGGTGGTATTACGGTTCCTGGTGATCGGCTGCGTTCATTTTCGTTTGTTTGTGTACTCTGCGTAAGTTAACTGTTTACCATTGTAGCCTAACTTGCAACTGCCATGAGGTTACGTGTAAATGTTTCTGCACGCACACACACCCAGTCAGAACGACACATACGCAGTCACGTGGATGATAGTAGATTGCCTTCATTTTATTATTTTCTGACAAATCTATGGTTCATCTAGTGGTTCTCAACCCCTTTCAGTTCGAGACACACTATCATTTGTAGTGCGTTCCCACGGCACACTAACGTACGAGTTGGCAACAATATGGAGACTTGGATACTAATTATAAGACATATACGAACTAATAATTTCCCTGTAAAATAAATATGTTTAAGGACATGAATATTTTTCCTTGTTCTTTTTTCAAAATACATATTGAGTGAAATTATTTGAATTTTACCAGCCAAATCACGAGGTCTCAGAAGTTTCGCGGCACGGCACACTGGTTAAGAGCCACTAATCTAGACTAACTACAAACATCCAATAGTCCCTGCAAGATAGCGTTTGTACATATTTCGGTTCTTCGTCTTCCTCTGCATGATGTGAGGACATAAGGTCGCAATTTTCGTAGGTATTTGTCTACAGTACACATGGACACTACAATCATATTACCCGCTAGCAAACACATGGCTGCTTCGCACTACTTACAATGACATCTTTGCTGCGTGCTGGCGTACTGCTTGCTACCTATACTACATTCGTACTAACTGTGCACCATCATTTAGTACAAGGCCAATTATTTATCTAGTTCTATGAGCCACAGTGAGTTGGAATCCAGTTGTCTTAGAACAATAGCGTACGGGAGGCCATAATTTGATATAAAACATCCGAAAAGCATGCTCGTGTCTAAGATATACCATTAGCCTTGCACTTATTTTGGTGCAAAGTTACGCGAATGAACTTTAGTGGGTGCATTTGCTACTATAAACATGAAATGATCCTTATGTTTATGGATTATATTATTTGTTTGCACGTTTAACCTACTTTCGGTCCATAAATAATTAAAAAATTAATATGATAAACGATTAAAGAGCCAAAATCATAATGTCCATTATCCGCGCTTAATGGTAGGATAATGTCCATTATCTCACCTTTCACAACTTAGTGAACGAGAAATATACCTATACTAGAACATACCAGTGTTGTTTTAACTGTTGAATGCCACTGACTATGGCATTTTGATATTATTCTTGGTATTACATCATTTATTATTATCCTTAATGCATTCTCCTGTAGCCGAAATATACTTAGACACTTGGATCTGTTCCAGAATAAGATTCCAAAATGAAACAAGGAATAGAATTTGGAGTTAAATATTGTTAACGATTTATTTAACTTTCAGGTAGTAGTCTTTAACAGATTGTACATGAGAAAACATATTAGGCGAAACGATATACTTTAATAATTATTATTAATTACGGGGGGCATTTTTCAACTTCCGTTGAGATATAAAGAGATAAACAAGAGTAACATAAAAATGTCAAGATATGGAAAAGTTACGTTAATACCTCTGTTAATTCTCCGCGAAGTTTCTCTCTCATTCATTCACTGGTCTAAACGGAGCACACCAGTTTTTGCACCCCGCTGCTGAAGAAAGTTCCCGCCAGAATGGTAAACCTCATCATGAACATGAGTTTGTTCTTCTCGAGACCTTTTTTTCTTGTACAGAACAGACTCTCATGAACTTATTTCCATACACAACACACTTTTCGATGAATTTCGGCCGCGTGAACTTTGCACTTAGGGGATCCTCGATCTCACTGGCCATGTTGAATATTGAAGAAGTAAATGCGGTTGAAATTCATCGGTAAGTGTGTGCGTTGGGTACGAAAATAAGTTCATGAGAGTCTGTTCTGTACAGAAAAGGTCTGGAGAAGAACGAACTCATGTCCATGAAGAGACTTAACCATGCTGCCGGGAACTTTCTTCATATACAAGAAATGGTGCTCCGTTTAGAGCAGTGAATGAATGAGAAACTTCCTGGAGTAGTAGCAGAGGTACGTAACCTTTGTATATCCTGACAATCTTGTGTGACTCTTATCTCCTTACATGTCATCGGAGGTTGAAAAAAATATCCCTCATATTTAATCTGGATCTTGCATGAACATGTCTATTTAGTGTAACATGTATGTTCTACTCAAGGGATCCACAATGGCGGAAGAGCGGCGAATCTGGAGGCTGTTAGACGGAATCAGGATTGAAGACATGACTCCGGACAGAGAAGCAGAAGCTGTGAAGTTCGTTAGAGAAAATTTCTTTCCACACGCTGTGATACGTCGCGCACTGGGTGATGATAAACGTCCCGAAGTAATGGCAATGATTGAACCCTCTCTTGTAAGCTGTATAAAGAAGAACCTCGCATTGGCAGCAATTGATGAATCAACTAACAAAATTGTCGGTACGACGTTTTTATCCGTTGAGAAGAATGAACGTACTCCAGTGGAGAACGAAACAAAATCCGAATCAAACAGTCAAGCAAGAAAGATATTAGACGCTGTGGAATACAAAGTGGACTTGTTCCAAGAGTATAAAGTGGATACATTGGTCACTTTCTCTAAAATGTGTGTTCATAAAGATTACAGTGGTCGCAAAATAGCTCTGAATTTGGCTCAAGTAGCAGTAGAAAAGGTTAAACTTCTTGGTTTTCCTGTTGCCAAACTGGTGACTACCAACAACGCGATTCAGGCTATTGGACGAAAGCTTGGTATGAAAACGTTTGCAGAAATAAAATACTCTGAGTTTTTCGTTGACGGTAAACTTCTAATACCTGATTCTGGTCCCGATTCTTCTGTAACGCTTATGGCTGCAAAACTGTAAACTGTCTATTTGTAAACATAATGTTTGACTGTAGACTGTTTTAAGGGTTTCCTTTGCTGATTAAGAAATTGTCAGTATTATGTTGTAAACCATTAAGAATTTATTAATAAAGTCGTTTCTCATTCATTCTTCGTTTCTTTGAATTTTGCACCGTCAATTTCTATTTCTATCAGCATTTCATCGGATAAATGCTGATATGGTACCTTATCAAAACTCTTGTTAGGTTTGGAATCCATACCCAAAAGAATGTTCCACGAGAGTCCGATTTTTCTTTAACTTATTACAGCGCTAGGCCATAGTCGCCACTTCTACCCATGATAACAAATTGATTTAAAATTAAAATTTTCGCTCATTCGGGTTCAGAATAAATGGAATCATTCAATGTTGAGACGAACTAAGTGAAAAATCTTACTTTTTTTGTACTGGAGAAAACCATTAGACTTATTACAGTTTCCTATCAAAACAAAATTAATTTTGGGGATCACAATGTTTGGTCTATATAATAAGCTATAATAATTGTCCTCGAAAATCCGTTTTATTTGATAGAAAACTAATAATGCTAATGGTTTGCTTCTGTACTGAAAAATATTAATTTTGACCATGTTCCTTTTAACGTTGTAGGATTCAATTTTACCTTAAAGTTACTCTATTAGAATATCGTAGGCCTATATAAAAATATTAATATATTATCCTTGAGACAGTAGCTTCGAAGAAGGTATGTTTCTTTCAAACTAAGATGTGTGGTCAGTCAAACTTTATATGACATATAATTTAGTAGCTGAAACATCCTTAACGTGCCGATGTTAATCCAATATTCTTGTACGAGAATCGAATCACAACTGAATGTGTTTTCTCTTGTTTTCCTGGTCTAACTTACTTACTGACCTAAGTCTATCTAAAATCAAGAGAAGTGTTGTTATCCTTATACTTTGGACAAGAACACAATCTAGGTAAATAAAATAGTACATGATGTTGGCTCAGGCCTTAAAAAGATACCATCCTGGTTTTTCCGGGTGAAACTTAAATTTCAAATTCAATCACGGTGGCTCTATATCCTCCTATCTAACTGTGCAATAAATTTGGATACGTAACAAGCCACTAGATTTTCGAAATCCGATTTAATTATTCAGAAGGTGTTTAGGGTTTATTATATCTACTCACATAACAAAGAACATTCTAGAATATAGTGAAACAGGATACTAAATCAGATCTACTGTCATTTTAAGAAAGCACAGCTATATCTAATTGATTCAGTTTAATACGCATACTTGATATATCTTATCCTAGGGACAGTGAAATAACTGAGAAACATCTTCCCTTGGAATATCGATCTCGTTGGAATCTTTAGTAGTCATTCATCACTTCTAATGCTACATGAGAAAACAGTGTAGCATGCGTCTTCTATCTGAATATGTGACTCAGTAAAACTACATGTTCCAATTAGGGAATATGTGCCCATGTAGCAACCAGATCCTTGATTACACGTATCTAATCAGAACGAACGTCCATTCCGTAAAGGGGGCACGTGGCCAAGTGCCAATTCTCTGGGTATGGCCCTGGGTAGTATATGACACCTTTCACAACCTACTGAATGAGGAATTTGCCAGAAAATTTCAGCATAGTTTCTTTCAACTGTTGACGTAAGATGTCACTGATGTTGTAATTGTGTTATTGTTATGTCCAGTTTCGTCATTTACCATTATTCGTAATACACTTCCATGCACTGTAACGTTCTTAAACGCTTACCTGAATTATTTCCAGAACGTGATTCCAAAATTAAACAAGGAATAAAATTTACAGTAACGTATTGCTAACGATGATTTTGTAGTCACAATGTTTATTTGACATTTAAATAGTAGTCTTTAACAGTTTGTACAAAATAATACATTCAGACGTTGATGAAACGTCATATTTTATAACTTATTAATTATTTCAACTGGAGATTCTATGAACATAACATAATTAGTATATTTAGTGTAACATATATCATATGTTCTTCCCAAAGGATCCACAATGGCGGAAGAGCGGCGAATCTGGAGGCTGTTAGACGGAATCAGGATTGAAGACATGACTTCAGACAGAGAAGCAGAAACCCTGAAATTTATTGAAGAAAATTTCTTTCCATACGCTTTGATAGGTCACGCGGTGGGTGAAGATAAGGATCCTCAAGTAATGGCAATAATTGAACCCTCTATTGTACGATGCATTAAGAAGAACCTCGCCTTAGCAGCAATTGATGAATCAACTAACAAAATTGTCGGTACGACGTTTTTGTCCATAGAGAAGAAGAACGAATCTACTCCACCGGGTAACGAAACAAAGTCTGAAGCATTCGCTAAAGCAAGAAAGATATTAGACGCTGTGGAATACAAAGTGGACTTGTTCCAAGAGTATAAAGTGGACAAACTAGTTAATTTATCTAAAGTTTGTGTTCATAAAGATTACAATGGTCGCAAAATAGCTCTGAATTTGGTTCAAGTTGCCGTAGAAAAGGCTAAGCTTCTTGGTATTCCTGTGGCCAAACAGGTGGCTATCAACAATGCGACTCAGGCTATTGGACGACAGCTTGGTATGAAAACGTTTGCAGAAATAAAATACTCAGAGTTTTTCGTTGACGGTAAACTTCTAATACCTGATTCTGGTTGCAATCCTTCTGTAGCGCTGATGGCTGTAAGATTGTAAACTATCTATTTGTACAAAATATATTGTGACTGGAGACTGTATTAAGAGCTTCCTATCGTGTTTAATTAATTGTCACATCTAAACCATCAGGTACTAATAAAGTCTTGTCTCGTTCTTGCGTTCTTTCTTTCCATTTATTGCTTTCTCGCTAAAAATATCCTCTGAATACTACCTCCACAAAGATATTCAATCTAAGGAATACAGATCCCACGATCCGCTACACTACAATCTAAATCCTCCGTATCGTAAAAAACACTACCATCCTACTCTATTTAATCCCTTCTACACCTCTCTACTATCCACGCAACGATACCCGACAGAGTACAAACACTGCAAACGCCAGCCAATTGAAACTAGTACTTCGATCAAAAGTTCTATTTGTTATTTGCCCAGACACACAAATTTAGCTAAAATAATCGCTACAAGAAATATCATTAAACCACTCATTATTCCACTTCCTGTAATTCCACCAGCGCAGTCCCTATACAAGTAATGATCTAAAAAAATCCCACATTCACTTTAAATTACTCTACACCCTGGTATCCCAGCTGCATGCATCCTCTACAAAATATTACTTACAAATCCAGATTACAACATTAAATACATACTCCTCTATAATCCCACCACAGGTGTCACATAGAAAATATACCATAAATTTCCAATGTCACCACATAATACAAGCACTGGCGGGTAATCCAGCCGCATGCATCCACTACACTATTAATCCTTACAATTCCCGAATACACCATTTAATAATTACTTCATCAAATAACCCCTGCATGCATCCACTTCTAAAATACTCCATAATTATTTGTACCCGTACTATTAGTCTAAACTACTACGGCCTTCCCAATACTTCCCTACAGTTTCTAATAAATAAGGTAAGTAACTACACTACTAGCACCAAATTAGACCGCTAATCCCGTACTCCAATTTTCCATAATCTACTTTAACTTCCATTTCTACAAATTCACCGTTCCGTTTTCCATCTACCCCTGAGCACTCTTCTCCCTTTGTGTTCATGGGGAGCCTAGAATTCCCGAATACTACAGTTATTCCTTCAGTCCATGCATCCAGAAAATTTCCACTAAAAATACACATATAAATATAATTTCCCTCAGTTTTACACATAAAAAAACATCTTAAAAATTCTCTCTATTCGTTAACCTGCACACAGGTAAATCAGAGTAAAAAAAATGAACGTGTGACTCGTCGCTCCTCGCAAACCAAATTCAATTTCAAACATCTTAACTTAAAAATAATAGAAAGTCAGGAGGGCAAGCATCAATTTTAGCATTCGGAGGGAGCAATCCGATGACACCACTTGAAAACAACATAATTCACTATCGCACACACTTTTTGCCTCACTCTGAGACTGCTTTGTCTGTTGAAGCGGGATACTTACTTCAGTCTTTCAACTCATCTCTGTTCTTCGTGCGACTGGAGTTCCTCTTCCTGCTGAGTGAAAGCTGCCTGAAAGTAATAATTAAAGTTCAAGTTCGAACCTCACGGGCGACCATCCTGACAGATTTTCCCTCTCTACTAAGCGAATACCGGAATGGCACACGTGAGTAAGATCCTGACCGCTACCTTTCCCATTCTTGCCTTTACCGTATGCCGGTCCGATTGAAAAATGCTTAAAGTTATACTTCAATTCAACAAGCAATCCAACGCGTTATTTAAAAAAAAAAAAAAAACAGCACTACATCAGACCATTTATTGTAATATTTTCCTATCTTGTACACAAGAGCAGAACAGAATGAAGCGCACCACATGCAGCGTCTTCTAAGAATAGTGCTTTAACAAAACTTCTTTGATTTTGAAACTATCATCCCGAACAACCCAAAAGACGCTTACCTAAAATAAATGCTTTCTTCCCCTGTAAATTTTCTTGTTTAAAAAAAATGTTGCTGCAAATAACAACAAAATCTTATTTTGAACAGAATCTCCAAAATATCACGAAAGAATAAACAAACAATGAAAGGAACGACTAACTCCATTGATAGAATGGAAGGAACAACGGAAGACAAGATGCTAATCGCGCAGGACTAACCTCCTCACACCACCGGTTTCCACGCGAGATCACTTCCGCCCTGCGCAATACTTTCTTCATCCGTCAATTCATAGGTGGCACTAGTTTCTACATGAAACAATTGAACACTAAAGGGCACGAAGGATGGATCGGATGTATCCTTGACGAAAGGAGGCCAAAAAGGGCACAAGGAAAGGAAAAGACGTTATATGAACATTCCTTAAGATGGCCGATCTTCCGCTAGGAAAGTAAATAGGAGATGAAGAGTGTATTTAGGATGCACCCATAGTTTGTCAAAGCTAAGGTCAACTACTTCCCTATGTCCGGGCGGTGTTGCCAAACTACAGTTTGAGCCGAAGAACAGAACCATTGACCAGAATTTTATTAACTAAAAGGTTATAGAATGAGAGAAGAAGAATGAAATATATATATATAATACAAACACATATACAGTTTACGTACCTAATGGCACGTGTATCAAATAAGCATATTTAATATTTTATCATATCTTGGTACCCTAAAGTAAAAGGAAACAAAATTATTTACACAATTTACATACACAGAAATACATACATACAATTTCCCTTACTGACATATTAAAATTACTACAAAGAAACCTGGTGTGCACACCTAAGATAATTATAAGTACGATCGACCGATCAAGAAAGAACATTAACATTATTTACATAGTTTATACACTTGGAAAATAAAATGATTACATATTATAAACTATATAAGTAATGACGTAGTCGTTACAGTCTTTAGATACTACCTGGAAGTTCATAAATATTAATGCTGATTCTTGAACTGTGTTTAACGCTATTTAATCAAGATAAATTTGCCGGTATCTAAGACTGATGAATGATTTTAGGATTATCGGTTTGTGTCCTAAATGCATTATATTGTAACATGAAAGTCACGTTAGGTTGGATTAAGTACAATGCCTAACCTAATCTATACAACTGATAATCCACTCTTCTCATACATTTGCATTGGTGTTTAACATAAGGTTAGATTAGATATGAACAAATAGGATGAAGTTTTACTTTCATATTAGTAAAGAATAGAGAATGTTTGACTTTTAGTATGCATTCTAAATATATAACAACATGACGTAGTGACATTAAAAAAAGTAATAGTATGTCGAATTGGCAACACTGAGTGACTTCTGTTAAGGTCTTCTCGTTGCTTCTGGTAGCTATGCCGAATTTCCACCTACAGGCTATTACTCAAAAGCATGGATCTCGATACGGGAGACGGATCTACTTCTAGTGACCTGAAATTGAAGCCAGGACAAGCCATGATCACCTGGAAGGTGAAATTGGTTTAAAAAACAACTGAACATCACATTCCGTACAATACCACATTAAAAATATTCCAATCTCCCTCCTCTCTTCCTTAGCTAGATCATCATCCATTCTTTGCTTCCACACACCCAGGCATAGGCCAACCAATAAGACGCAAGTAAATCCCAATTCACCAGGCAAGATTAATCGAAAACCGGCGTCAAGTTGACACAGCTTAATTGTATTGAGCCAGTCGATCTGTCTCCTCCCGTATCCATGACTCAAAAGAAGATAAACTGTTGTGAGTTCTAATTCAGCATGAACTTAAAAGTCTCATTTTTAATCCAAGAAATTATTTAGTTAGTGTTCGACTTGTTCTCTCTTATGGATTTAGATACTGGAGATGGATCGACTGGCCCAATACAATTAAGCTGGGTCAACTTGACGCCGGTTTTCGATTAATCTTGCCAGGTGAATTGGGATGTACTTGCGTCTTATTGGTGTGTGGAAGCAAAGAATGGATGAAGATCTAGCTAAGAAAGAGAGGAGGAAGATTGGAATATTTTAAATAAGGTATTGTGCGGAACGTGATGTTCAGTTGTCTTTTTAATCAATTTCACCTTCCAGGTGATCATCTGGCTTACGCTGGCTTCAATTTCGGGTCACTAGAAGTCAGCGGCGTATTCTCCATGAATGCAAGGCATGCATTGCATGCCTTCGGATTCTAGGTTATTTATTTTATTATTTTCCAAGAAGAAAACAGAAAAGATTTTGAGAAATTACGAAACTTCGCTTGATATCCTGGACCAGTACCCGCAATAGTTTACTAAACTGTGTAACGGTAACCTTACCAGTCATTGACTTGGGTGCGATTAAATTAT
>JAGDQP010008275.1:0-14923 GCA_022664845.1 Lepisma saccharinum
TCTCAAATGATATGCCACATGCCTTCTTTCTCGTTTATTTCTTTTCGCTAAGTCCAATATGGCGACTTTTAAAATGGCCGACATGATGCGCACTATACCTATTCAGTAGAGCTTCACACACGTTACTCATACCTCACATTTGATCTCAATTCCTCCACTCGTTTCAAAATTACATGGTGCTTATAGGCACTTTCTGCGTCCTGTATTCGAACTTTGGACCCCTTTATCTGCGGTCCAGTTTACGGTCTGCAGATACAAACTTGTTTTTCTCAGTTTCTTTGGGTACTAAATCCGGTGATAGCAAGCATTTTCCGAAATCGAATTGTCAAAAATAGAATGTTCCCTTGTGAGCCTTGCCGATGTCATTCATCTTCAGCCTCAGAGTAGTAATGGTGATGCTGAACATCACCATGACATTTTTGTTCGGAGTTATCTTTCCGTAGCCTTTGTACATCTCTCTACTAACTGCAAGGCAGCAGTACTGGTACACCCAGCATACATATAAATTTTCTTTTATTTGTTTGTCTTCGCGTTTTGTTTCGCAAAATGTTTAAAATAAATAAATATATTATGGAGAAGTATGTACATAGTATTAATCAAACTTTGTTTTACAGTTGGACCATACCATTGTTTAGGCAAGGCTTCAAGAGACCTTTAGCAGAGGATGATATATATACAATCCTTCCAGGGTACAGAGCCGACAGGCTAGGCGATAAATTAGGAAGGTAATTATAATCCTCTTGAATATATAACAAATGGACATGAAAGAAATATTTATTAATGAAAATATCTTAGTCATTGAAAAATTGAGTATGTTTTTGTTTCAATACCACACACATGTTCTAACTAAATATGTGGAATAGTGAAACTCAGGAAACCCTCACGACATCAAAGATTGTTTAATATATCCGACAGGTAAATAAAAGTATTTTATAGGAACAATATGTAGTAAACTTTAGGTTAAAATATTTTGAGTGCATCAGAGACAAAGCACTTTTAAGAGTATTTGATTTAAAAATAATAACGCATTTTATTTTAGAATGCATTTCCAAATCAGTAAAAAAAAGATTGTCCTGTTTCAATTTTCTATACGCAATTCATATTATTTTATAAAATGTAGTATAAAGTACAAAAATACTCCACATTTATGAAAATCACACTTTAAAATGTTTATTCAAATTTAGATTGAAGATGTATTTAATTAAAAATATTCAATAGAATCAGTGTTATTAACATATTTTCAACAAGTAGCCTACAGTAATTTAATTAAAATTGCTCATTGTATTCAATTATTATTTAGTTAAGCATATTAACTTCTAGAATGGAAAATTGACCATCACATTCACTGCAGATTGTGATCATCAAATACATCTTCGAAATCATTGAAAGACTCTGCATAAACATCTTTTTTTTTTTTTTTTTGCCATCGAATACATTAACAGTCCACCAGAACCTGCTGCCTCTTCCATCTTCGTGTACGATCCAGATCCTTCAGGAAACATTTCATGTGCTACAACGGTAGGCTTCATGCAAACAGTTATCTACGTATAATAATGGAAAGTGACAAACGTTCCGTTCCGACAAATAAATCAAAATTACAGTAGAGATATCTCATAGAGATCTTTTCCTTTGGGTATGGCTCCTTGTATTGAGGCGACATTATCTCTTTGAACTGTCATGCTTATTCTTTGAATTAGGAAGGTCCTTGCTCTATCATCACCAGATAATTGTGTGATACGCTTCCTTTATAACGTTGAGGCCTTTATAAGGGCTACAAAATGGTACTTATCTGTAAGATTACTGTATTTTCTCCTTTTTTCCGTTTCTTTTCGACTTGCGATGTTCCCGCCTGGATTGACGAAAAATGGAGGTTGGAAGGAGCGAACGTATCTGAGCATGTGAAATCCCAAATTAACGCTTTGCCTTTCTTCCAAGGTAACAGAGTCATCCAATCTGGTCTTTTGAAGTCTGTTCTGCTACATCCAATTGGAAATTCAAATGACATTATTAAAACAATACCTAAACCAGAAATCCAACATTTAATACAAAATACCTATTCGGCATCTGCACAAATGCAGACAAACATACAGAAACTTGTAATTATAATTTAAACTTCATAAAACAATAAATAAAGCATTTAAACATAACGTAACCTTTTTTAAGACTAACCTAATACAAAACCAGCTTCTCTGTCATAAGTACATTACAAAATGCAATAAAAATAAAAGCTTTGTAAGTCAAAGCCATCCTGTAAATTACTTAATCATAAGCATTAATAATAAACAAAACTCATGTTTCTAGAAAGTAACTGGAGGTGATGAAATAAATTAACGAAACACAAATGTAGGAAGGGAACAACTTATGACTTTTACATCAAACTGGTAAAGTGTCAAAAGCACTTTTTTTAAAAGAAAAATTGAGCGTTTTACGTTTATTGTGACGTAGTTGCTCCCTTTTTGAGAGGAATATTTCATCTTTAGAGAACGGGAAAATGGACCACTCTTTTAGTATGGATTTAATCGCAGAAAGTATTAGAAATTTCCGCTCGAATAAATATGAGATCTATGGTATTTCATTTTTATGGGAACGTAGACATCAATTTTTACATGAATTTCCTTCTATTCAGATAAAATTTTCATCCTTTGATCATAAAAATGACGAAATAAATGTTGGAAAGGTAAAAACAAGCAAAAGGGATTACTTGTTGATAAGTAGTAACAAAGAAACGTAATGTTCTTATGAATGAAAAAGTAAAAACAAAAATGACTTCAGATTGATTTGAACTCACTAGCTTCTAATCACCGAACTAACGCATTATTCCCTAGGCTAGGCGGCCAACTGAGAGAGAACGCACTAGAACGGATCTCACTTTTCTCCTCATGTACGTGAGAATAACGTTAAAAATTTATTTTATATAGCTTATTCCTGACTTCTTTTGGTAGGTTTTCGTCACTGAGAAAATTTCTGAGGTCTGCTGACATTTTCAACTTAACGCAATTAACTTCAAAGTAGAACTTTGTCTTTCGATAACCTTCGCGGGAACCAGTGGCTCAGAACAAACTTCACTAGTAGCCACGGTGCATTGTGAACCACTCTAAAAAGATGAGAAATCACTCCTTTAAGTTTGTACAATAAATTACATTAAAAAAAACATCGGAAGTTCATCTAGAAAGATCACATTTTGTATTCAAAGCGAGAGCGTTTCGTTGAAAACCACTGTTTTCTAATGAAAATTCCGCTCCAAAAGACTGGTCCTTCTTTCCGCGCTAAGAAGATAAAATATTACGCTCCTATGAATTTAGTTTGCATTCTACCGAAATAAGACATCGGGTGTTCTATAAATCTAGCACCCACGAACGTAACAACGTTATTCCTTGGCAATTTATAAGGTATAAATTGCAAAATTTTCCTTCGATGCATAGATGTTCAGAAATCAAGGCCATAAGAATGATAATTTGACAACACTTTAACGGCTATAACTCCATCTGTTCGAGTGGTAGAAATGCTTTAGCAAAAGTGAGAGTAGATCACTCTATTGAGTACTTGCCTACAAATATTCAGATCTGAGCTTTGTCCTTCTACAGAGAAGGAAACTGTTTTCTCCTAGTCAGCTAACATTTCCTTTTAACTTTGTGCTAAAGAACTCTAAATCAACATACAAAACATAGTTTACTTCCCTCCAGGAAAGAAGAGTTGTTTCGTAAATTTCCGGACTAATATTTCGTAAATCTAATTTCAAGTTGGTTGAAACTCTTTTACCTGTCGAACAATAGGAGTTATGTGCCACCTTATAAGTCTTTCGCCCTTACTTTCTTTAAACCTTCACATCGCAAAAAAAAAATATATATGCAATGAGTATTCCCGCCTCACAATTCGCGAAGCATTAACGAAATTACATCCATGTGCGCGAGTTTAAGAATACCCGATACTTACTGCAGGTAGTCTAAACCAAGACAATCATGTATTCTCTAAAAGTGGGCGGTAGTCAACTGATATTTCCATATAATTTATACGTTCAAACAACACTTTTACTTTAAATGTGCATACGAAATTTCTTAAACCTTAATAATTTATCAAATGATTTCACCTGGCAAGACAGTATCTAGAAGATTAATTTCATTAAAACCAAGTAAAATATATTACGACCATTAAAAATATAATTTTGTATAACAAATGTTTTCATTTTCTTAATTAGCTTCTGGAAAGAAAACAGTGAAGCGAAAGGGATCTCTGCGAGTCTCTTTGTGGTATTGATTAAGAAGTTCCGATGGCCTCTTGCGTTTCAATTCTGCGTAACACTTTTAACAGAAATTCTTAGGTAAGTTCATAATTCTTTCGGATTAGTAGCTGTATTCATATTTGTACATTGTAAAGAAACTGAGCTTTTTTCAGCTCTATTTATGCACAGAAAATGAGTGTATATTTGACAACTTTTGTGTACTACCAATGTATATAGATGAAAGCATGTGAGTTAAATTGCATTAATAAACTATTCTTGTTTCTTAGAAAATTAGTAAAATTACTAGCGAAAATGGATTTGTGTTTCTAATAGCCTCATGCCTTCACAAACTCAACCATTATGCACAGTAAACGCGTCACTTTATATCGCTATAATTTTAAGAATTTCCATACAAAAGTTACTGAACCCAATTTTACCAGACTGAACAAGACGTTCAGAAAACGTACGAAAGAAGTTTCTTTTTTTAAATGATATTAACAATTCAGAGCACCTTTTATACATTTTTGTTGTGAACTTGCTTATGCGCAAAAACTAAATCAATAGCAAAGATGATGAGTATCTATCTTGACTTGGATTTTCTTTTGCATTTGAATAAATTATCTTACTTTTTCATTGTTTGAACTGTTACAAATTATGTGATCTGAATCAAACTTATTTATTTGAATAGGAATTTAAAGAGGTATTTACGATTTTCACATTTTGATATTTGAGGCGTATGCGCGAACAAAAGTTTATATCCCATGTAAAAGATAACACTTAGACTTTTCTTAGAGCATAACCCTAATTTGTTCACGTAGTTTTTATCTTGTTTATTTGAATAGCAATTTAAAGACATATTACGATTTTCACATTTTGAAAATTTGTTCATATAGTTCATTTTAACAGCCAATTTTGCTGTGGTCTCATTCAAGACGTTCTTAATATCTAAACACTAAATGACGTGCCCAAGTCGGGACTCATACGTTGTACCGGTGGTTTGTGATCCAAGCATCTTCGTAAACAACCATTGCATTTTTTCTTCATTGATGATATTGTAGGAAACGTACTGTAATTATTCTAAAACGACACTGAAACCTCTTAAAATGATTTTTTGTAATCACATATTCTTTAGTTTGAGAGTTAAATACTAAATTAACACTAGAAACTGCCCTACGCTACAAGAAAATGGAATTTAACTTAATTTAATTAATGTATGTCCCTTTGGCATGTATGACTACTATTGGGATATGGTAGGGGAAAGGATGCATGTAGGAGTCGACCAGGACCTAACTTGAAGATACCATCCCGCAATTGTCCTAGAGTGGAAACAGAAACGATTTCACTTGGCAAACGAACATGAAATTGGTCAAACCTCAGCATCTCCAGAAGGCAAAGGCCTCTAGGTACAAGAAATAGAGATATTTACGAAAAACATTATTTTGGGATCACGGAAACAACATTTCAGTTGTTGAAATGATCATAGGAAATATACAACCACGAGCTGCTAAAATATATACTTATTTGAAAATTCATCTTTGAGTTTATATTAACACTAATTTAAATGTGTACATTTGTTTAATGTTAAATACAAATCAATTATCAGAATTCCCGAGCAAGTTATAAGGTTTAGTTTTAAAATATGTAGATACTCATTTCCAAATAATCAATTTCAGTTCTTTGATATTTTCAGCATAATATTTGGTTCATTAATGATATCCTGTGGACTACGTGATCATTCAAAATTATTTCAAAATCTTCTGTAGGTTATGTATTCGTGGTCACAGAATTTTCAAATATCTTTTTCTAGGTTAAGCTGTCATAGTTACAATGTTTTCAAATATGTTTTGTACACCATGTCGTTATCGTCACAGTATTTTCAATGTTTTCCAACTATGTGGTCATGATCACAGTATTTTCAAATACATTTTGTCGTTTGTTCATGACACTTTTAGTTCAAATATTTAGCATGTCACTTTCTCGACCTGAGCCAAAGTTTCCAAAACAAATAAACAATTATTGAAATACAATAATCAAAAACATTCTATGCATATCTTATTTGCCTGAATTCTCTTACTCAATAAAGGAACTTCGTAAAATGTTCAGTCACAGGAGTGATCAAAGTGTGGTCTATAAACGTATAAGTTAAGACATTTAGCACCTCTAAAATGCACTAAAAATAAAACAAATAAAGGCATTGATCTTAAAATTTAACAAAGATGTTAAAACTTATTGAATGCGCTTCGATGATAGGACAGACTATTTCTCAAGGCAATAGTTCTCAAATGTTTTAGCTCGTTACGCACTGGATCGCTGTCTGTAATATTATGGCGCAGGGAGATAATAGGTAGCAGCAAGATGTTACTAGTTCTGAGATTTATAAGAAAAGTTCTAATTTAGGAAATGCTTAAAATACTCCTAGATCCTAGATTACGGTATGTAAAATCAACAATTTAGTCAAGATCTCGTGCTAATCCAAAGAATTTGTGGGATTGGACACCCTCAGTAAAAATCAAGTTGACAAATTCGATATTTGGAAAGTTTTGTATTTGAAAATTAGAAACATTGTGCCCACAATAACTACACAAAATATTTAGTTGCGTAAGAATCAATTCGCGAATATACATTAAGTGTCATATATAATAGTTGAACCAAGTAGTTGTTTCAATACAAAAATATTATTTATCAAGTTTATCGTCAATTTGAAAAACGAACATTTAAGTGTTATTTCTATCTTAATTCTTTAACCATATTGTATTGTTTCATTCAGCTATTTTACATATGGATAAGCATATTAATATTTTAGTCGACATTTGATACCTTCCTATATTTAAGAGTACTTCTGTGAATATATGTACTGAAAAACAACAAACTATGTTCACACAAACTTAAAGGATGGGAATCTATTCAGTTTCCAACTCTGTGACGAAACCGTCAAACTCTCATGAATTCAAGAATTTTCTGTAAAGCATGACAAATAGTGTTAAATTGTGTAATCACTCTACTATGGTCAATTCGGTAAGCGCACTTTTTTATCGTCACTGTTAAACTTTCTTATGAGTTAATTACCAACGATATTTTATTGGCAGTATGTCTCCGAATACTTTCTATCTTACTCTCAGTAAGTATCTATTTTAGTATGTTTCCCATATTTTCTTTTCTCATATTAAAGGGCGATAAATTTTCCTGTTGCTTTACACATAGCATTTTTAGTCATACTGCCAACCATCTCCTGTGGGTCAAACTTTTCATGGATTGTCAGTTTTCTAAAATGTTATCTATCTTGTCTTAATTTTCTTTTTCTCAGATTGTGTCTATTTTTATGTGGTGTTTCTGTTTCCATTCCCTGTTGCCTTACTATTTTCAATAATGCAATTTTATGATCCCTGCAATTAGGACCATGAATGATATTTCAACAATGTTCTGGCGACTAGTTTACTCCTTGTTGTATTTATATCTGGGTTGCCTTTCGCGATAAGTGTATTCTACAAATTTGACGGATTGTTGAGTTGAGCCAATATATTCATTTGTAAATTTTTGTGAGATCTTCAATAAGATTGCCTGTGTCATCTGTACGGTCACAGAAACAGAGAAGTGGCTTAGAATTTGTCTTCCATTATTACATCTGTGTTTCCCCTATATTCGATGAACTGATCTATTTTGTTTCTATACATGGATTATTATGGCCACTATATTGAAAATAGGTTGCATCGGGTATTAATATTCCTACTGTTTTTCATATCTCGGCACCTACACATCACTAAATTGTCACATTTATATTAATGTTAATATAGAGTATTACGTTATTGTTAATATTGAATACTATTGAATATTACGATTGATTATATTCGCTTGGACTCAAACAGTAACATCTGCAATCTGATTAGGATGCACGTTATTCTCTCATTTCTAGTAAATATTTGTTATACGCCTTAGATATTGTAGTTTTTGTCTTTGACCACTCTTGTAATTTCGTGCATCGCTGTTCTGTATTGTTGAGCCTTTGCAGGAGTAACCTGCAGAGCTATTAAGAATGTTCTTTATAAATGTCACAATTTGTCCGATTATCGTGTAATCATGGCTTGGTTTTATGTACATTCACGTAAATAATATTCACTTATGTCAAGATTTTCCACTTAGTTGTTTAAATATCCTTTGTATTGGTAGTTGTAAAGCACTGCAGAATCCGTTTCTAGGACGTGGAACTTAGTTATTATGACCTATATCTAGGGGAAAGTTTTTGATCCATTTTTAAAACTTTCTTACAACGGCACAATGCAGCGGTTAAATTTTTCTCTTCTGATCTTGGTAGCCTTATTGTGTCTTATACATCTTTATAGATCTCATTTAGATTGAAAATACGTAATCCTGTGGAAACATTAGAAGAAGCAAAAGTAGAGCTTGACGCTGCAGTTGATTTTGTCGGTAATATTTAATCTTTCTGTCTTTTTCTTCATTTTAACTTTTTGTTTATTTACCTTTCGTTGTATTTCTTTCTATCTCTAGGTACTTTGTAAATTCTTGTTTTCCTAGCATATTGAAATCTTCATGCTTAGCATAGTCTCCATAACCACTTCAATTTTGGACTTCTACTCGTGAGTTTTCACTTCTAGTCAGTGTTTCTTTAATATCTAATTTCATATATGTTTATTTTCTATGGCAATACGTTTCCTAATGTTTCGTTTATTTCCTAACCTTCTTCTTAGATCTATTGTCTTCTTTAATTTCTGTTTATGCCTACTTTTCATTTTGGTCTCATATTAGTTTTGCTACTTGCGTGAATATCTTCTTTGTTCATTTCTGAGTGATAACGTCCCGTGGTTTATCAGAAATTTATCGTCGCGGTAACAAACATTCCTCATTGGATTCTGCAAATTATAATTGTATATCGAACCCGATGTGACATTAAATATCATAATAAAAGTATACCCGTCACAGGAGCCAACTTTCATGACTCCGGGATTCTGCTGATTATGTTCCACTCACACAAAGACAGGCTGGCAACTCAAGGTGGGTTTATTTGTTTGATTTTAAAGGTCGTATGATGATGTTTTATGAAGAAAATAATAACAATGATATTAAGAAATTCGTTTTTCAACTGAAATACAGACTTTTAGATAAATAGTATATGTATTTAAAAACGATAACTGGCATCACCTTATTTGAGTTTGACATTTTATATTTTGAGCTGTAGTCAATTCAGTTCAAAATATGAAAGTAATTTCTACTCAAAAGGTATATAAAAAAATCACAGTGTAAGCAAGAACGTTCCAAAGTGTCCTTTCGATCTTATTAACATAAAGGCGTTTTCTTAATGGATTCACAATATTTGGTAACATTTTCATGTATTGATTTTGTTAATAAAAGATAAAAGAATAAAAGTTTGCAATTCGTTAGAAAGAGAACAATGCAGCAGACACAGGTAAAATAAGTTTATGTGCCTCATAATTATTTTTTAAAAACTTTAATCCTGTTTAACGATAAGGTAATATAAGTTGGTGTATCTATTTCAAAATATAATTTAGGAATAATATCACCAAATGCAATTCAGATTTATTGATATAATCACATAAACCTAGTAAGTTGGGCTCACAGTGCGTGAAATCCTCTGCTTAAATCCGTCATTTATAACGTTATGAACAAGAGTATATAAGTGCAAAGTTATGTCGCCGAAATATTAAACAATTGATAGTTCGCTGGAAGAACGACTCAACTGAAAACACGCAGTTCTCATAAAACTTAGTTCGAAAGTTGTGCATATACTATTTGATTTTACTAGATGTCCTGTGTCTGTAGGCGTTTTGACATATATGGGATGTTGCTAATACCCGTAGGAAGGAATTGTATGAATCATAGAGAAGCTATATTTACCCCTGATGTTAATACAGGGTGTCCCACTCGTAAGGGGCCCCGGGAAAAGTGTTATACAAATCTTAATAAAAGAGGAAATGAAACCAAATGTGTTTATGACATTCCTTTCTGGTTGAGAAATGACGTAACTGGTCGAAGTGGCAGCATTGTAAATATGTCACAGAGCTGCAAAGAAAGCAGGACTGTATCCCTACAAGTTTACAGTTTTTCAGAAATTGACCATGATAAACGTCTAACATACTGCCATTGGTTTTAACGATTTATCGCTGAAAGGAGAGGAAAATTGCATTACACGTGGTACAGTGATGAAGCATGGTTCCACTTGTCAGAATACGTGAACTCGCAAAACACACGTTTCTGGAGTAGTGACAACCCGCATGCAGTCTTTGAGGAATCCATTCATTCACAGAAAGTGGGCGTGTTCTGTGCATTATCACAGAGACGCAACATCGGGCCAATTTTTTTGACCCTACTGTCAACAGTGAAGTGTACCAGGTATTGTTTCATGAATCTGTGAATTAGTTGGATGACGAGAAACTTACAATTGGCTGGTACCAGCAAGATGGGGCAGCACGCTTAAAGCGAGTATGGCTGCGGTGAAATAATTTTCCCTAACAGAATGATTTCCAAAAGATTATGGCCCCCAAGGTCACCTGACTAATACCCATGACTTTTTCCTTTGTGGTCACCTTAAAGGTTCTGTGTACAAGAACAAACCACGCACTATCCACGAGTTACGTGAGAACAGGCTTCGTGAAATCCAGTCAATCACACGCAATACTCTGGTAGCAACATTCCCAAACATGCAGCGCCGTGTTGAACTGTGTATACAGACGAGGGAGGTAACTTACATCACCTCTTGTAATGTACCTTCATTTCTGAACCATAAAGGTATGGCATGTACAAATTTAGTTTCACTTCCTCTTTTACTAAGATTTTCATCATAACACTTTTCTCTGGGCTCTTTACGAGTGGGACACCCTGTATAATCAAATAATTAATCACAGAAGCTGATTCGCTTGTGCATAGAAGGAATTTCTCAACGGTGTATCCGCACCAAACTTGGAACGAATGTTCTTGGGGATCCCAGAACAACGAGTGTCAGGGTTTCCAGATCCCCAAGCATCTTTAATTGTCAATATTGCAACCTTGAGATAAATATAATATCACAATATCTTCTATACTGTCTATCGGATCTCTACCAAAGTGTACAAGATTATTCTTTTACAGAATACAAACACGACGATAGGGAACAGTACCCCTCCATGTATTCCACTTGTCAAAGTGAATTGCACATTGAGTTCTTCAAAAATTCTGCAAGAACCTCTGTACCGTTCCACATATCCAAAGCAAACTGACACGAATACTCTTCAATGTTCTAGGAAAACAACTATGACGGTCCCCACCCACTAAAACATCTAAGAAGCCAGGGTTGCCAGCCAGTAAAATTGAAGTTCTGCAAAGGCTTCCCCACCGTTTAAAGTATCTGCACAACTGTGGATTACTAGCAGTTTTACGGAAGAATAGTCTGTGCGTCAGCGTTTGTGTCTTTGTAGTCTACTGTGATTTGTTTGCACTCATCTTCCATTATATAAAATTCATTGTCAGGGTGTTTGTGTATTTGTTTGTTTGAATGCCACACTCCTTGGCGCATCATCGCATCATCTATTATAAATATTCATCTATTATATATAAAAAATTAGTTTAAAAAGCATTTTTTAAACCAAACTTTTTTAAGATGGATTTAAAAGTAAAAAATAATAAATTGAATTAATCTTATTAATCGAAAACTTAATGCGTTGGTGCTCTTGCTTACCTTATCATAAAATCATAATATCTAAAAGCACCCACGCTTTTATTTTTCGATTTATAAAGTTAATTCAATTTATTATTTTTTACTTTTTAGTCCATCTTTAAAAAAAGCCTGCTTTTTACAAATCCTTTTTTATTTTATTTTTCGGCTCAACACACTACAGAGTTAAGCGGTTCTTCCATCGTGTTCTCCGGTAAAAGGACATATGTACAACATAGTCGTGTAGAGAAAGAACGAAATCAAAGTTTATGTACTTATATTTCAATATTTCTTTACATTTGAAATTCATAGAAAAATAAATGAAATAACTTAAATGATAACTAATAAAATATAAGTTTTCAATATTTTTTGTATAATGAAGTAATTTGTTGTAATTGGTTATCAGTCCTTTTTGCAAAGAACAGTTATTGTCCCGAACTGAAACATGATTTCTGGATTCCACATGCTTTGAGCTTAATACGAGTCCAAATGAGGTTAAATTTAATTGGATTACACTTTCGTCCAATTTTATTCAGAAGCTAAAATTCTCAATTTTCAAACTCAAGACAACTGGAGCGCGGAAGTTAAAAAATCACCCGCTTCTAGCTGGTTCTGAAGTTGGTAGCTATTTTGATTATAAACATTACGAAATCTGATTTCCACGATACTTGATTGAATTCCCAAATCTAAGATTGTGGCTTCAAAAGATATGGAATTCAATTCTGAAATGACAAATTCTGCATTCCGGAAAAGAAGATGGCGTAGCGTCAACCACAAAGAGTTTAATTATGAAAAATTGTTCGATTTTCGTGATCTTCTGGCAGTTCTCAAGACCGCTGAGTTCCATTCTGAGGTGAAAAATTTATTCCGATATTTAGTGTAGTGGCACATTGCAAATATATTTGAAACAAAATTTATAAAAGCTATCTAACTGTAAGTATTTCTGCTTTTTTTAAATTCCACTAAAAGTTTAAAAAAATACGTTTGGCCTAATCACTGGATGTAGTAACCAAGATATCCCTAAAGTAGAACTTCTTATTCGGCTTTAACGCCTTAGGAATCAGAGGTATGGGGACGTTCAAGTATTAAGTAAGCATATTTTAGACATTTAAACCCGTTAACACCTTACAGGCAAACATAGGCACCGTAAGCCGTGGTACATTTCTTATCCTTGTTGCTAAGTACAAAATCTGTTTAAATATTTAAATCTACACTGATATAGTTTAAGGGAATTTTACGTATACATTGCCCTGATCTCCCTCTCCCCCATTGTCAGATGAAATAAGCAAAGCTTGAACCTGAACCCCCACCTCTCCCGAGCATTTACGTAACACTTGAACAACTGCTGTTATATAGATCGATTTAAACTAAGCGTGTCGTGGAATTTGCTTTGGTCCATCATCGTATCATGACAAAAGCAAAACCAAAAAAGCGAAGTTAAAAGGGCGAATCAAAGAGCGAAATCAGAAAGAGCGACATTCTAAATGATCGAATGACAAAAAGAGCGAATTCGAAAAGGATGAAAACCAAAAGAGCGCATTATGAAAAGGGTGAAATACAAATAGAGCGAAATGAAGAATATTCTAAAAAAACAATGCTAAATTATATTGTATATAGGTGAGTGACATACAATAACATGTTCTCGTGTTCACACACACGTTAGTTCATGTAATTGGTGTATTTGTTTTCTATGAGATGTGATCGGTACAAACAGTAAATGACAGTGGCAAATAGAAATTAACTTTTAAAAAATAATATTCACATGCCGAGCAGAAACCGGGCCACTTTTGGTGACTCGACATGACCCGAACATAAGTGACCCGTAGCCCGGTCCTAGAATTGACTGGAATGATCCGGTTACTCGATTGATTAATCCGGTATGGGAAATTAATGAACAAAATAATTAAAAACTCTCCTTTGCCTTTCATCTAACCGATTCGAAATTAAGTCACCGGGTCCCACGCACAGATCTGGTCCAAAAGTTGATCAGGTGGCCCGTTTCAGCTCTGCTCATTTATGTACTTGTTATATTCATGCTAAAATCTGGCGTGAGCCAAAGATATCGAAAGGCCAGAAATTAATTAAAATTCATTAATTCGTGTTAAAATCCTCCTGCACGACACCTTTTGTCAAAATGCTTTTCTTTTTCAAAGGTTGAACAAAGCATATAGCAGCTGACCATACCACCCTAGCAGCACAGAGTATTGGGACAAGACCGCCCAATATCGATCATGGTGCCCAGTATTGGGCCAATATTGGCCCGATATGCTCTGCTGCTAATGTAGTTAACTTAGAATTAACACATGTGTGTGAATGTTATTCGGTGTCACGTACCTACATACAAAATATTTCATTATTGTTTCTTTAAAACATTTCGTCATTTCGCTCTTTTTGTATTTCGCCCTTTTTACAATGCGCGCTTTTGGTTTTCTCTTTTTTCGATTTTGGTCTTATTTTTATTCGCTCATTTCATATTTCCCTCTTTCTGATTTCGCTCTTTTTGTTTCGTCCTATTGTTTCCTTCTCCTTGTTTTCGCTCTTTTGTCATGGAATCGCACATTATGGAGTAACGAAACTTGGGAATTACATACCGTACCAGGGTCATCTTGCTCTTTTCATAGCTGTGATTATTGCTGTCTAGCCCCGAGGAATAATATTTTTAGCTTAATTTTATAAAGCAAGTATGCTTGAAAATATGAACATTTTTGTAAAACTAATTCTTCATCTCACTCCATCAAGATAAGATTCTCACAAGGTAAGTACTTGGGCTCGAACAGGCAGATACGCATAGAAATTAAAGTATGAGTTGTGGTAGTATCCCTGAATTGGTAGGTGATGTTCGTTTTTCTGCAAGATGGTGCGAACTTCCACCAAGAGATGGCGTTAAAGAGCGGCAGAGAGAGACAACCGCATGCATAGCGCTAAACTAACTTGACGTTAACCAGCGACGTGAACTAGGGCACCGACCACGCCCCCTTCGCGAAAATTACCGAAGCTCGCCGAGTGAGTAGTCGTCTGTATGCCGAAGGATGGCCACGGAACAA